>JAKLND010000182.1:0-35607 GCA_022813125.1 Septoriella neoarundinis | reverse complement strand
GCCCCGGGCCTCCGCGCCCCGCCGCCCATCGGCCTGCGCGTCGCGCCGGGCATGCGGCTCTGCTTCGCGGGCTTGAGGCGGCGCACGAGGTTCTGGATGTTGCGGAAGCCGTAGTAGCGCGCGGCGCGGAAGAGCTCGCCGCCGTCGGCCGCCACGACGGAGTAGTCCGCGACGTCGGCGTTGCGGCCGCGGTGGACTCTGATGGCGGAGCCGGGAGAGCGGGCCTGCTGCGTGCGCAGGACGTGGTGCAGGTAGCCGCCGCTGGAGCCGATGGCGGCGGGGTCGAGGGCGTCGCTGAGGGCGTGCGGGCGCTTTTGGCCGCGCTGGCGGGCGAAGAGGAAGCGGTTGATGGTTGCGTCCGGGAAGGAGGGGGTGAATTGTTTGCTGAGGCGTTGCTTGGGCAGGCAGGGGAAGCTGATGTTGCGGCTTTCGGCCAGCATGAGGAGCTCGCGCGCGGTGATGACGCAGTCTACGTCGCGGATGGCGTCGCCTTCTTGCCCGTGCCAGGTGTGAGAGGTGAGTTCCTGGCGGGATGCTTCGAGCTTCTTGTCGAAGCAAGGCATGACGGCGAGGTGCCATACCTTCTCCGGGGGCACGCCGAACTTGCGCGCCAGGACGGATTTGATGAGAGTGCCTGCGAGTGCCTGAGGGGATTTGAGCTTGCTGAGGTGCGGAAGGATATGCGGGTGTGTCTTCTCGGCGTAGCAGACCCAACCGGGGCAGGTTGAGTTCAGCACCGGCTTCTTCTGTCCCTCAGCCGGGTTGTCGAGCGATTGCTGGACCTCTTCCGCCGAAGCGACGAGGCAAGCCTCTCTCAAAGCATTCGTATCCAGAATCCAAGCGAAGCCAGAGCCATGCTTTCCACCAGCCCTTAGCCCATACGGTCCACTCAACAGCTGTGAGATGAGCAGCCCAGCCTCGCGCTCCGAGATATTGTACGTCGCCGCAAGGCTAGCTCTGCTCTGCGGCGAGACCGTCGCGACAAAGATCCTCTCGTCCGCGACATCACCGTTGCCTTCGACCGTCCCGTTCTGCGTTTCGCTGCCAAGCCACGGCGCTCTGTACTCCCTGTACTTGTCCAACGTATCCAACACCTCGCTGTGGCTCTGCAGACTAACGAGCACCGCCTCTGCGCTCGTCACGCACCCCGAACAGGCCAGACAATCCGTCAAAGATATCTGCGCCGGCGGTGGATTCTCCTGCGTCACCTTCTCTTCAGTCGTAACTTCATATTCGTTCGCGCGGTCCTCCTCCGGCTGCTGCTTCGGCAGTGTCTCGACGGGCTTGATGCATGCGACGCCGGGGGAAATAAAGTCGTTCAAGTCGTCTGCGGAGAGAATCGCCGACATCTTGTGAGTCGTCGCGAGGAATCGTTGCCCTTGCCAGAAAACATGGGAGCGGAAGGCAAAGAAGCAAGTTCAACCAGACAGCATTTACTTATCGGCGGGTGGGGCAATGATTCTATCGCGTTTTGGTCATCAAGCGCGGGACCTTTGGGACCCTCGCCACGCGATGTCGGCGTCTGCGCGCCCCGAGCGCCGGACCGAGCCTTTCTTCCAGCCTTGCTCGCAAGGCGGCTTTCACGTGCCCTCACGGTCGACCGACCGACCGCAAGCCAGCCAGCTCTGCGCAAGAAGTTCGTCCCACCGCCGTACCCTACCGACATCCCACCACCACCACAGCCTTTTCCAACCTCCGCAACATACACACACCTCCCAGCCCAGCATGTCCCGCGAACAATACCAGCCCCCCAGCACCTCGGCCGGCACGTCCTTCGGCGGCACGACGGGCGCGAGCAACACGGGCTTCCAGGCGAGCGGCAGCGGGTTCGAAGACACGGCGCGCCCGGTGCACTACCTGTGCGGCGACTGCGACAACAAGGTCACGCTGAAGCGCGGCGATCCGATCCGCTGCAAGGAGTGCGGGTACCGCGTGCTGTACAAGGAGAGGACGAATAGGTGAGTGGTCTTTTTCCTGACGGAGGAGGTTTCGAGCGAGTGGATGTGAGAGGAATGGCGCTGACGGGGTTTCGGTAGGATGATTCAGTTTGAGGCGCGTTGAGTGGGCGCTGGTGGAAGGGTTTTGCAGGTGGGCAGTGAGAGGGTACAAGGAAGTGCGGTATTTGCCAGAAGGGATGTCCCGGATATGGGAATGCGAGGATATTGCAGACTTCGCGACACAATAACGCTGAGGTCAGAGAGACGGCGGTAGCAGCCACGCTCTCGGGGAGAATTGATGGCCCAAGGAAGCATGAAACTGGACTGGGAATATTCACCGAAAAAAGCAAGGCGCAGGAAGGAGTTACTCTGTCTGAAAACAAATTGATTTGATGCATGGGCGTGCAGAATTAGCTGCTCGCCTTTCGTTTCATGTGCTGAACCACGTCTGCGGCGTGGCAATGGTAACCTCGTTTTCGGTTTCCCTTCTCGTCTCCATGCATGCAAGCAACGATACCTCCGACCGCAGCAACAGCAGACAGCAGATCAATCCGTCGATCGCCCACAGGGCACGGCATGCCATCCTCCAGTATGCCCGTCTGCTTTGCCGCCTAGCAGCAAAATCCGCTGCGTATCCTGATCTCCCAACTCGAATGCCCTCGTTCGCCCTTGTCCGCTCAAACAACTTTGGAAAAGCACATTCTTACCTTAGACAAAGATAAAAGCCTGCTATGATGCGGTGCATCTCGGGCGACGCGATGCTACCAAACGCCTGGATAAGAAGCCGAAAGGTGTCTCGTGGTCTGGTCGGTCTGGTCCACGATGACAAGATTGCTTTAGTTGTTGCGGAATGCATCGAAACGCTTGAACGTGTAGCCAATGAAAGGCAAGCTGAGGTTGGGGTCGTCGGACTGGCCTGCAGCCTCAGTCTGAGCGCGCATCTGCGCGGAAGTGTCGACCTGCGGAATCTCATCGATGGGAAAGTACTGAGTGTCGATGCTGCTGGAAAGCTTGGGCTCGAATGGTGCTCTGATCTTGCGGAGACCATCCCAGTTGACACCGCTGAAGAACGGGTGCTCCTTGAGCTCCGCGGCACCGCGCATGTGGCCGAGTCTGTTCTGGGGGTCGCAGATGAGACTGTGGCAATCGTTAGCAGACCACATGAGATTTTCGGTCGCTCCGACTTACCCTCTAATAAAGTGCTCGGACTCCGGACTCAGCTGCTGATCCGGAGGGAAAGTCAAGTATCTTGGCCAGTCGACAATCTTGCGGTAGGTATCGTGGGGCTCCTCAGCACAGAAAGGCGGCCAGCCGATGAGGCATTCAAACATGATGGTGCCCACACTCCACCAGTCACAGCCCTTGTCGTAACCCTTGCCGCTGAAGATCTCCGGAGCGATGTAATCAGGAGTGCCCACAGTGGAGTAAGCCAGCTGCCTGCGAGACTTACGCCAGGTGTTGATCTGGTTACGATTCGATACTGTCAATTGAATCTGATCGATGCTGACCGAGTTGCGATTCTGGTTGATAGACTTGGAGCGAGCAGAAGACATGAGCTGTTGGTAATACGATGCGGTGTGCTCTTTCGAGAAGCCAGTAGAGAGACCGAAATCTGTGAGCTTGATGTGTCCGCCTCTGTCCAAGAGAATGTTGTCTGGCTTGATATCGCTGCGTCGCTGTTAGTCTTGCCAGGGAATGCTCTGTGCGAGTATTGACCCACCGATGAATGAAACCCAATTTGTGCACAGCCTCAATGGCCAGTACAATCTCTGCCATGTAGAACCTTGTGATGTCTTCACTAAAGATTTCGTACTTGATGAGCATGGTCATCAAGTCACCACCAGGCAAGAACTCCATAAGCATGTAGAGGAACGTCGAGTCCTGGAAGGACGTGTGCAGCTTGACCAGCCACGGACTCTCTGCGTTCGCAAGGATGTCACGCTCGGCACGAACGTGAGCGAGTTGGTCTTTCTTGTGCTGTGCCCGGTGTCAGCCACTGATAAAGAGATTTCCATCATGATCGATCCGAGACTTACCATTTCAGATTTGACCAGGGACTTGAGGGCGTAGATCTTCTGATCACGCTTCCTTTGCACGAGCTTGACTTCACCAAAGGCACCCTTGCCGATGATCTTGAGGGTATTGTAGTTCTGCGGCCTCTCAGTGGTTCTGAGGAAGCGAAGGAAGTTGGCCTCCTGCTTCTGTGCGTTGTTCTTCTTCTGCTCTTTGCGGGCGTCAGACAGCTCATTGCTAGCCTGGATGCGGACAAGCTCTTGCGCTCTGCGAATGGTCAGCATCACAGCCGTGCAATATGGAATGGAAAAGGTGACCCACCTCTCGTTGCGAGTCTTAGCACGCTCCACGTTCTCCTTGAAAAACTCGCCAGTTAACATCTTCTGGTGACGGGCGCGCTCGGTGAGCGCGGCAGAGTATTTCTCGGGGTTCTTCGGCGGCGCCTGATCATCGTAGATACTCGGTTGCTGAGGAGCACCAGGAACGGGAGCACTGAGGTAGGAGCCGTAGGGCTGGGTACCGTTTCCTGCAGTGCGTGGACGTGCGGCGTTTGCTGGCGATGCGTTCCTGTTGTATGGGCTGGCAGCGCGGGGAGAGTTTCCGCCGAGGTTCATCTGCTGGGCAAAGCCATTGGTGACTTCGTTGAAGCCTTGAGCGGGCGGCGAACGGTACGTGTTGGGTGCCGGGGAAGGACCACCGGGAGTCTGCACCTGGCCCTGGCCCTGGCCCTGCTGGAGCTGAGAGCCGTACGGGTTGAAGTTGTTGAAGTATCCTTGCGGGTTCAATCCCTGCTGCGGCGTTTGCGTGCCCCAAACCTCTTGCTGACCGGCGGCATTCGGGAAGGGCTGAGGGAAAGTCGAGGGCGTGGTTGGGTAGGCGCGAGCCTGCTCGGACGAGAAGGTCTGAGGGTTGTTCTGGAAGCCGAAGTTGAGTTGCAGGCGGTTAGGGTTGCGGTTGTCCTGCGGCTGGTTGTTGTACGCCATGGTGGGTGGTGTACTGCCTCCTGCAGCGGTGGTGGTGTTAGCTCAGCTGCTCGGTGTTGCGAGGCACGCATCAAACGTCAACATACCAAGGAGGAGAGCAGAGAGGGGCGGTCGTGGTGGGTAGGATCAGGAGGACCCTCGTCGCACGGTGGAACAAGAGGGGGGTGGCGTGAAGGTAGGAGCGCTGCAATCGACTGGGCTGGTGGGTCGGGAGCCCAGGTGAGGTGAGGTGAAGTCGGGTTGCGGCGCGATAGTCGGTGTCGGGGAAGGTGGGTGCTCGGTGGTCGCTTGGTCGTTCCTGCCAGCTTCGCTTTGGCGGAGACGGGCTCAGCGCATTGGACGATTTGGACGTCCTGAGGCAGCCGTGGGGAGTGGTGGGAGGGCGAGAGCAGAGAAAGACACGCAGCGCTCGCCAGACCAAACGAAGGATCGATCGCCTTTCGCAGCAGCTCCTGACAGCAGCGGTATAATAGGGTGCGGCATGGGTCGCCTCACCGCGGCACCTCTGTTTCACGGGCAAAAAGCGCCCTCCCCACAATGCCCACCAGACGCAAGGGCCAGGGTCAGGGACCAGGCCGAACTCTGAGACGGGGCTCGACGGGCTCGACGGCTGCGTGCGCCCACCACCAGCCAGCGGCCGGAGGGCGCCCCTAATCATTTCCCGCCCACGCCGCCGCTGCACCGCCGCCGCCCCTGCCAGGCCCGCCGGCCTCTCTCCCTGTGCCTGTCCGCCGCACGTGAAAGTACACGAGCGAGGCCGCCGTCGCACACGACAGGCGGCGTCTGGTGTCGACACGCCGCCACCCATGCGTCCTCGCCGGCACCCGCGTCTTACACGCATCGGACGCAGGAACACCGCCGCGTAGCACATGTTCTTCTGGAAGGAGCTTAATGCAGCCATCGTCGCACGCGGACGACGTTGCGCCGCGTCGTCCTCGCTTCGTCCGCCAACCTCACCTCGTGCGTGGTAGGGAGCGGCGGTTGCATGGGAGCGGACAGCGGTGCCGTGCAAGGATCCCACACGCTACCTCCGCCGGTCGAGGCTACCGTGGCTACCCAGCATGGTTCTTGTGCGATGTCCCTGTCCAGGCCACGTCGTTTGTCTGGCTTGCCTTCCGAAAGAGAGCGCACGAGTGTAACGCGAACCTGTCATAATGTCGCTTGTCAATTCCAGGCTGTGAGACTCGAGTGTGCTGCGCCGCAGAATGATCGATGGGTTCAATTCATCTGACTAATCTCACCAATACACTTGGCTGGATAGGCTTCCAGCGACAGATTTCGATGGCTAAGTTCATATACATGATGTCCTATTCACGGGAGGACGCCGTTCGCCGGATGGGTACAGGCCAGAATATGACCCAGCATGCGGCGGTGCCACTTCGACATCCAAAAATGTTCACATTCGTCTCACGGTTCCTATGGCATCTTTTAATACGGGTTCTCGTGCGACTGCTCTATCTAGGATCGCACATCGTGCATCATGTCACACACCATGCAAAGTCACGGCAACACCTGAGGCGAATCATTGGCGCGATGCAGAGAGCCCAGAAAAGCCTTGTAGGCGAGATTGCAGGGCAGATTCCGAGGTAGAATCGACGTCGCCCGTACGAATCAAGACAGGCGATACCCGATCACTAGCAAAGTCACACTTGACGAAGACGTACAGTCTCGCTGGTGACGATTGCAGAGGCTGCGACATACCTAGACTTTGTTTTTGCGAATATCTCTATGGTCATGAGGGTTTCGATGGGGATGTGGTGTTCGGTCCTAGACCGCCGTCGATGTTGAGCATCGCTTCCTCTGGAGGGAGGTATGTCGAGTAGGGTTAGCAAAATGAAAGTATTGTGTCATTATTGTCAATCGAGTATTGTATGATTGCATGAATTGGTTTCTCGTGAACAGATAATCGTGTCAAACGAGTGGCAGAGAGAGAGAGGCCTCAGCGAGAGGTTTGCTAGGGGTAGCGAGGGTTAGGGTTGGGTTTACCAACCTCCAGCGGATGCACACCACTTTGGGGCGTCTGTCTCCTTAAGTTTAAAATTTTAGGTCCTTGGGGTTTGTGTAGATATTGGTCTATTCTCGCTGATATTTTGGTGTGAACATACTGCTTCGTGGCTGTCTGACGTGGCAATGCAACGGGTTTTGCTCGTAGGTCAACGCAGCTTACGTAGATCGCGACAAGGTCGTTGAAGTGTAAGTAGTGACACAGGGGTACTCATTGAGACTGGCGATCGGGGAAGAGTCGATCAAAGCAAACTTTACAGGCCGCCACATCACGATTAACACATCACGATTAACATCGTTCACTAGCTAACTCAGCAGGCGCAGTCTTGCAAGCTCCAGAGGCCCGCCCTGCCCGCCTCCGAGCTCGACCACGTCCACACTATCAAGCTCCGGGGTTCGATCCTTTGCACTAAGATCATTGATCTCAACAGCGTTATCCGCCTCGTGAGGCAGATCCTTCTCATGCTCACCCGCTGCCTCATCACGTCTCTCCGCGGCAGCTTCTCTCGCACGCCTCGTCCTCCGCTTGACGAGCCAAAAAGAAAACAGCATCCCGCCGACGAGAAGCACGAACACTACCACGCCCGCTGTAATGCAGTGTCTTCAGATGATGAATTCGACTGAGATGAGACAGTCATGGACAGGCAAAGGACTATCTCCAGGCATCTGGCGAAACGATTCCGAGTCATCATGGGAGTCTGAGCGGTTCCTTCAACAGCTAGTCTCCAGAACGAAGAAACGAAATGTACTCGTGCCGCCGTACCGACACCCACAATAAAGAATGCGGCTGAATACACGAGCTGAGAGCTACGTGAGCAACGGTTCGCTGCAGCAATAAAAGGCTCGGAGGTGGCATGTGCAGTACGTGTGCGCACCACGGCCGCATTGATAGGCTGTTTTCTCGTCGATCGATTCCTTCGAATGCCTCGCCCGGCAGCCAATGCTGCGCGACGAGAAGCTGCGCCTTGTATGATTGCGGTGAACTCGAGTGATAGCAGTATTTTAAACCCGCGATGGGACTCCCTAATTATCCTAGAAGCACCGCCCATTGGTTTCATGTGTAAATTGTGCATATAACAAGTGAGTGAGAGCTCAGTCCAAGCATCCTATTTGAGCTTTGCTGCAGTGCGCCACCGTCGGAGCATCTGTCAGCCACAAACACTACCGCCATCTGCGCGCTTCACGTGTGTCATTGAGCCAGATGATGTCGATGACGAGAAGGAGGTGAAGTGTGTCGACTTGGTCATAGTTGCGAAGTTGTGCCAATATGACGGCTGGCTTTGTCCCTGGTCGTCCCCCGCAACGGTCGCTGGCCAGCTTCAAAACAGAGCGCCCGTTTGGCGGCACGCCGTTCAACGTGCTACCTGAAGAATTGCAATCCAACATCGCTAGCAGCCGTTCCAGTTTCCTTCTCGTGCCACGCATTGGCTGATTGCTCCATTGGCGTCAGACCTCGCCTTTCGTGTGTTACAACCCCGGCCCAATGCTCTCACACCGGCACCCCGGCTGAGCATTCCTTACGTCTCCGCCCCGACCGTCTTCACTACAGCCCTGCGGTGCCCATCATCATACCATGTTGGGCAGCCAGGGTCGGGCAATGCCTACGCCCTCGTACATGTCCGAGGATCAAATGGGTCAGCAGTCTCGTGCATCTCCTTCTATTCAGGCTCGGCGTGCTCTGTTTGGCGGCTCAAGATCGGAAGAATGTTCGACCATACAAGAAGAAGACTCACAATCGGTGCCTGCAGCAAGTTACCTGAAAGACCTACGGGCGAACAAGACCCGCCCGATAGGCTCACGCCCTCCACCGCCCTCGAAGTTCGGCAGTCTGAGGCGAACAGAGACCGAGAAGACGAATGCTCCATCCGTCACCGATAATGGCCGACCTCCATTGCCGCAGAGCAACAGTATGCCCACGATGCCAGCACAAACCATGGCGCGGCGCGGGCTCAGCAACGCAGGCAGGAACAGCCCCTTTGCCGGACGACCGCTAGCAAGAACGCCTTCCGCCAACCCCTCAATCGCCGAAAAGGAGGAGGAGAAAAGTGAGGAATTGCCAAGCAGCCGGCCAAGGAGTGCAGTGTACATGGAGCAGGGCTCGCGGTGGATGGAGAAGCAGGAGGCACAGTCTTTGCGAATGGCTCTTGAGGATATGGACCTTGCGGAAGAACAGAGGATACACAAGGACGCGCAAGACGAGGCAGCGGAACTGGTGTGGAAACATCGTAACCCAGACTCTCCCTTTGCCAATCCAGAGGCGCCGTATATGAACCCCGATCTCAACAAGGATTACAGGTCGCACCTACGCAAGGGCAGCTACAGCCGAAGCCACAGCCGCGAGGCAACGCCGCAAGCGTCCAACTCTCCACGCAGCTCTTTTAGCAGCGGGCCTCGTCCTTCGCTTGAAACCTCCATCGCAAGCAAGAAGTCAAGCCTGCCTAGTCCGACAAGAACGAGAGAGGTTCCTGCAGCGCCATCGGACCAGCAGCGTCGAACGCCTTCCGGAAAGAACTACGGTGAACTTGCTGCTGCGGTGAAGAAGGATATCGACACTGCTAGGAGGCGGACGAGTAGCGGCAGTAGAAGGGTGCTGAGTGGAGAGAAAAAGGTGTTCATGCATCCAGATGACAAGATCTATGAAGATCCTCAGGAGGAGCCTACGGCGCCTAAAAAGCAACAACCGCCTCCTCCGTTACCGGTTCCCGATCTCAGGCCAGCACCTGTGCCAGCGCAGTCTAGCCCGTCACTCATCCGCAAGAACCCGTTTGCTCGGGTGAGGATGCAGCAAGAGCGACTTGAACGTACGCAATCCGCTCCGAATATCCCACAGCCCACGCTTAAGATGGACCGGATTGAGATTCAAAGGAACCCACCAAGCCAGTCACGGAACGCAGGATACACGTCGAACGACATCCTACCACCTACACCGCCGAGTGTTGCGGACCATGGAGGCGACGAAGATGTGTCTCCGAAGTTGACGCCTACTAGAGATGGAAAGGAAATCAGGAGTGATGACATTCGAGCAGCTACCAGCAAGCAAAGATCTGCTCGAAGCCCCAATCTACCTCAGCCGACTGCAGTCAGTGACAGGTTAGGCAGGCCTATCGTCAGTTTCGACCAAGGCTGGAAACATCAAAAAGAGGTCGTACTGGAGGAAACACGCGTACCAAGCCCTGAGCCCAACTCACCGGCTGCATCTACGCCTCCGCACGCGTCGAGGATGTCAGATTCGCCGAGATCCTCGCCTTTCAACCGTCAGGGTATCCCGAGGATTGATCCGCCCCGCGATCAGGGAAAGCACTCCCCTATGGTTCCTAAGCCGTTGTTCAACGCCTCTCCGTCCCCAATGCCTCCAATTCCGACACTGGTGCTGCCTGACGACGAAGATATGCAAAGCCATGTTCTGCCTGAGGAACCTGACATTGCCACTGCAATCCCGGGATTTGCCTCAGCGCCCACCATAAGCACTATGCCGCCTCAGGTCCCCCAGAAGAGGCCGTCGGTGAACACTGGAAGCCAGCCAGGCACAACAAGACCATCGATGCGACCATCTACGACAACTGCGCCTCTGATCAATTTTGATCCACCTACAAGGTCCGCCAGATCACCGGTACCCTCAATCGGCGTCAGCGGTCCCGGCTTTTCGACGAGACCTATCCCATCCCTGCCGCCAACAATCCAGACCAGTCGACCCCTCCCTACTCCCACACAGCAACCACCTCAGCATTTCCACGCAAACACTTCCCCTATCCCTAAATCGACACCCCACTACACCCCCTCCCTCCGCCAATCGCGCGCACTCTGTGCCCACTGCGCTCTTCCCATCGCTGGCCGCGTACTCTCGGCAGCCGGTCAGCGCCTTCACCCGTCCTGCTTCAACTGTCACCAGTGCGACACGAATCTCGAGCACGTCGCGTTCCATCCTGAGCCGGAATCCAAACGTTCTGAGCGTCTCGAGCGAATCGCAGCCCGCCAAACCGGCCGCATCCCAGAGCACCTCAGCATGGACGTGCTGTACGAAACCGAAGAAAGCGACGGGGAGCCGACGCTACGATTTTACTGCGCGCTCGACTTCCACGAGCTCTTCAGTCCGCGATGCAAGTCGTGCAAGACGCCTATCGAGGGCGAAGTCATCGTCGCTTGCGGCGCGGAGTGGCATGCTGGCCACTTCTTCTGTGCGCAGTGCGGTGACCCGTTCGATGCGAGCACGCCGTTTGTCGAGAAGGATGGGTACGCTTGGTGCTGCGATTGCCACACGCACCGCTACAGTGCGAAGTGCAGGAAGTGCCGCAAGCCGGTTACGGATGTGGTTGTCAAGGCGCTGGGAAGTGAGTGGCATGCTAACTGTTTCTGCTGTTTGGTAAGTCAACTCAAACCATAAGGAACGCTTTATGTTTTGAAAGCATAATTGCTAACACATGCTTTTAGGAGTGCGGAGGTGAATTTGAGGACGGACGGTATTTCTTACAAGGGGAGAGTGAAGATCCGGTGTGTGTGAAGTGTGAGGCGAGGAGACTGAAGGCTTGAGACAGCCATCGTTCAGGGATGATTGAAGTGAGGTTAAAGTAACCTACATGCGATCGAGCGAGGAGTCTCTTGGATTGATTTCAGTCCTCATTCGGTAATGGCTTTGGAATAGCATAGCATAGCGATAGGCGTAAGGTGTTGGACGAAGTTGTTTATTGTATATTGCTCAAGAGTCGTGTGCTTGTCCGTTCGAACTAATCGTAATAGCTCTTCTTATCGTGAACATGTAACACGCCCACCTTGCTCTTTTTGCTCCTGGATGGAAGTGAAGTATCTCACTGGTACCTGGCTGCCTCAGGCTTCTCGGCAACCCGAGGCGGCGGACCGAGCGCGCTGGAACTTTTGAAGCTGCTTCGCTTCGCGACGTCCAGCTAGTTCGTCAACATCAAAGCAAGGCGGCGTTGCTGATACCTTCGCTGCGAACGCCGTCAGCGAGTTGTCGAGTCGGCTATCACTACTTGACCATACTGCTGGGGTCTGGACGAGTCGCTCTTTTGGCAGTGCTAATCACCGATACTTGCAGAGAAGGCGCAATCTCGCGTGACCGCGTACAAAACGAGACTGCCACTGAACCATCACGTTTACCACAATCATGAGCGACTGGAGAGAGGCCAAAGCGGCCGATGGGCGCTCATACTACTACAATGCGCAAACACGCGAAACCCGCTGGGAGAAGCCAGCAGAGATGAACGGCTCCGCGACGCCTGCCCCTCCCACCGGACCCTCCTCTCAACTCACACCGGCGCACTTCGAAGCGGGCTGGGCGGATGCAAAGGCGCCAGATGGTCGCACATACTATTACAACAAACACACCTCTGAGACGAAGTGGGAGCTGCCTGTTCTTGCGCCGCGTGGTCCTGCGTTTGCGGCCGGCGCTCCTCAGGACTTGGTCGAACGCGGCTATGGGCCGCCTGCGCGCCGTGACAGGAGAGACGACCGCGATCACTCCCTGCCGCAGAAGCCTGGGTTTGACGGAGGCAGGCCGTGGGAAGCGCGTGGGGACAATGCTGGCTTTAGAGGCGCAATGCCCACCAGGACGGACGAGCCCGACTTCGCCAACGCGGAGCAGGCCAAAGACGCTTTCTTCAAGGTCCTGCGCAAGCACAACATCAAGTACGACACTCCTTGGACTGACGCCCTGCGCGCGATCGTCAATGAGCGGGACTATCGCGCGATCAAGGACTCGAGAGAGAGAAAGCGCGCGTTCGAGGACTACTGCATCGAGCAGAAGGAAGAAGAGAGAACGCAGGAAAAGAACCGCCGCGAGAAGCTGAAGGAAGAGTTCAGAACCATGCTCAAGACCCACGACGAAATCAAACACTACACTCGATGGAGGACCGCTCGACCTCTGATCGAGCGCGAGGCTGTCTTCCGCAACGCTGGCGATGAGGACGAGCGGAGACAGTTATTCGAGGAGTACATCCTGGGCCTGAAGAAGCAGAATGCAGAACAGGAGTTGGCCTCTCGGAGTAAGGCCTTGGACCAACTTTCTGGTCTTATGCGATCGGTGGTGCTTGATGCGGACACCCCCTGGGCAGATGCACAAGACATTATCATGAACAGCGAAGTTTTCACTAAGGACGCAACCTTCCGTTCACTTCACAAAGTCGACGTCCTTAAAGCGTTCGACCAACATGTGAAGCAACTGGAGCGCCGCATTAACGATGCACGTCAGATGGAGAAAAGGCTGAAAGATCGCCGGGACCGTCAGGCTCGCGACGGCTTCAAATCGCTTCTGCAAGAGAAACAGCGCGGTGGCCTGATCACCGCCGGCAGCAAATGGCAGGATGTCGTTCCGCAGATTGAGGGTGACGAGCGCTTTACCAATCTCGTCGGCACTCAGGGAAGTGGCCCACTCGATCTGTTCTGGGATCTTGTCGAGGACGAAGAGCGTAAGATAAGATCGAAGCGCAACGACGCCCTCGATATTCTTGACGACCAGCGCTACGAGATGACCCCCCGAACCACTCTTGACGAATTTATCGCTGTCATGCAACGAGACGGACGGGCTTCGAAGTGGTCACATCAGGAGATGAAGCTGGTCCACGACAGGCTCATGGAGAAAATCCACAAGCGCGTCGAGGAGGACAAAGCACTCGCCGAGCGCAACCAAAGAAAGGCAGTTGACAATCTCCGATCCGTCATCAAGCACCTCGAACCTGCCGTTGAGATAGACGATTCATTTGAGAGTGTCAAGCCAAGACTCGAAGGCTACAAAGAATACCAAGTCCTCGACGACGAGGCCAGGAAGATCGCCTTTTCGAAGTACATCCGTCGTCTGCAAGAGAAAGCCGAGGATGCCGAACGCGACCGCGCTCGCCGCGACGCAAGACGTGACCGCTCGAGAGACCGTGATCGCGACTACCGCCGTTCCTACGACTACGACGACCGCCGCGACCGCGACCGTCGCCACCGCACCCGCACGCCCGAGATCGACGCCTACGAAGCCGACCGCCGCAAAGCCCAGGCTGACCGCGAACGCTCCTATAGGAAGGCTTCCTTCGGTCTCACGCCGCCGCCTCGCGATCGTCGTGACGATCGCTACGATCCGAGAGACTCCGGCCGTGACCGCGACCGCAGATCTGACAGATACGAGAGCATGTACGAGCGCGAGAGGCGCGAGAGGGAGATTGAGCGCGAGAGAAACTACGCTTCGCGCGCGGACCCCCGCGACAGAGGCAAGAACGCTATGCTGGACTACGGAGACGAAGACGCCGTCGGCAGCCGGCCGGGCAGTGTGCGCAAGCGCCGTGATTCGGACGCGAGCATGTCTAGCAGGCGTGATGTCAAGGTACGTGTCCCGTCGAGACTCAGCAAATCTGCAATGCTAACTATTCCTAGCGTTCTCGTCGCAGCAAGGAGCCCGACCCAGAAGCCATGGCCGTCGACAAGGAGGAAGTCGCCCTGCAGAGCGGCAGCGAGGAGGGTGAAATCGAAGAGGTCTAGGTGCCCTCTAAGACGGGCTTCAAACTTCCCAAACGCCGCTGTAAGCCATGCGGTCAACCCCTGCAACGCTTCCGATCTGGGTGCGGTTGACCATGTCAGGACACAGCGGTCTACCATGAACTGCGAAGTGGGGATTTGTAGAAGGATGATGAGAGATGAAAGGGGTAATGAGGAATGGGCAGCGATGAGGGCAGGCATGTGATCCCATGACTCGCAGTTGTCATAGACAATGTTGACCGCACAGCGCATGCCTCACTGGACCTGCAACGCGCCGAAGCATTCCATCATCTCTCGATCCAAACCCGGCCATTGAAAATCCGCTTCATCTCAAACCTACGGTGTATGTGCTATCCTTCTCAAGCGGTAGAACTGTGTAGAACAGACAGACTGAGCCCAGACCCACAGCAATGGAGACGAGTTCACTATATGCCCAAAGATGTTCCAATTTTCAGGATCACATTATCCTCCCAGGTGAGTCAATACTGGTACGTGTAATAAATCTCACTGGCCCAAAGACTTTGGACGACTTTTTATCCCATGGTGTCCGTGTATACTTATGCTAGAATGCGGTTACTCATCGCTTTTGGTTGTCATTGTCATTGTCCATAACCTCGTAGATTGCCGCCGGGCGAATCGCAGGCCGGCAAAACCGGCGCCTTCTGGCAGAGTTCGAGGAACGGGACAAAGCCTTCTGTTGTCGATGCCCATCGCCTGACGATCGACTGGGAATCCCCACCATCGCTGTCGCCGCGATTGATCTCGCGCGTCGAGACTCTGACGGCACACGTGATGGGTGTCTGAAATCAGGTCGCCCTCCTTGTCTTCGTCCTCCTCGGCACCCGCCAGTTCCAGCATGTCGTCGGCGCCGCTCTTGATCAAGCGGCGTCGTTTCGTCCCCGCTCGGCGGCAGGGGAGGCTGCTGGACTTGCAGCCCGGAGCGGCATCTCTGTTGTAGCCCTTGGCGGTGCCTTTCAGGACTCTTCTTCCAGGAAGTACTGTAACGCGCTGTTAGCTAACATGTCATGACGAGATTGCACGCGCGATTTGCACTTACGTAGCTTCCAGCGGCCTTCTGCTCCGCGTCCTTGACACTGTTGAGCTTGTTGATACGCGGGCGGTAGGTGCTCGGGTCGCGGCGGAAGGTGACGTCCAGGCTCTCGAGGAAAGTGTTGCAGCCAGTGAGAAGAGACTGGGGCGAGTTGGCGCGCGCGTCGCGAGAAGGCTGACCGTCAAAGACAATGACGCGGTCGGCAAGGTAGGTGGCCATGATGAAATCGTGCTCCACGACGAAGGCGGTCTTCTTGGCGTGCATGATGAAGCGCTTGATGACACGCGAGGCGACGATACGCTGCTCGGAGTCAAGGTAGGCGGAAGGCTCGTCGATAACATAGATGTCGGCGGGCATACCGAGGGCGAGGACGATGGCGACACGCTGCAACTCACCACCAGACAGGTTTTGGACCTCCTGGTCAATGAAGTCGTCCATCTTGAGGGGCTTGTAGACATCAGTCTGGAACTGGGGGTTGATGAACGCGGCCTTGATGCGCTTGAAGAAGAGCTGACGAACGGTGCCCTGAAACTTGGGCGTGATCTTTTGAGGCTTCATGGAGATGTTCATCGGAGGGATCTTCTGGTTGTCATCCGGCTGCAGGGCACCAGCAAGCATCTTACAGAAAGTCGTCTTGCCAGTACCGTTCTCGCCCATCATGACCAAGATCTCGGATCCAGTGAAAGTGCCAGGGTCGACCTTGAGCTGGAAGTTGCCCAGAGTCTTCTTCATCTTCGGGTAGGTGAAGCCCTGGGACTTGTCGACCAAGAAGTCTTCGCTGGCATCGCCAATGCGGAATTGCAGCGACTCATCACGGAATCGCAGGTTCTCCGTGGGCACGTTTCCGTCAAGGAAGATGTTGATACCTTCACGGACGGAGAAGGGAGCAGTGACCACACCGTAGACGGCGGGCTTACCGTAGAGAACGCAGATGTAGTCGGAGAGGTAGTCCAGAATGGACAAATCGTGCTCGACGACGATGACGTAGCTGTCAGGAGAAAGAAGGCTGCGGATCAGACGACCGGCAGCGAGACGCTGCTTGACATCGAGGAAGGAAGAAGGCTCGTCAAACATGTAGACGTCGGCCTTCTGAACACAGACCATACCAATGGCGAAACGCTGCAGCTCACCACCGGAGAGGAGGTCAATGTCACGATCCCAGACAACATCGAGCTCTGATGTAAGTATTAGCAAACCTTACCATGTAGAGTGTATTGTATCCAGGGACTTACCGAGGGTCTCCCTGATCTCCTTGAGCCTGTCCTCGCCAACATCGCAGCGGTCTGTGATGAGTGCGCCAACAGAGCGGTTGTCCTTCTGCTTCAGCGCTTTGGGAATTTGATCGACGTACTGCGGCTTGGTGATAGCCTTCAGATTGTCCTCAAGGACCCTTGTGAAGTAGTCTGCAGTGTTCTTAGCGCATGTCCTTCTTGTGTACATTCCTTGCCACGAGTCTTACTCTGCAGTTCAGAGCCACGGAAGTATCTGAGCACCTCTTCCCAATCCGGCGGGTTCTCAAAACGACCAAGGTTGGGCTTCAGCTTGCCCGCCAAAATCTTCAGCGCCGTACTCTTGCCAATACCGTTGGTTCCAACGAGACCCAGGACCTGGCCCGGTCTGGGCATGGGCAGACGGTGGAGTTTGAAGCTGTTGGCGGAGTAGCGGTGGGTGACTTGGCTCTCGAGGTTGGTGGGCAAGTTGATGATCTGAATGGCGTCGAAAGGGCACTTTTTGGGGCAGATACCGCAGCCGATACAGAGACGCTCACTAATGAAGGCAATCTTGCTGTTGGGGTCGACTTCGATACAGAGCTTGCCGGTCTTGACGACGGGGCAAGCCTTCTTGCACTCCTGACGACATTTCTTGGGCTTGCACTTGTCGGAGTTGACGATTGCGATACTGCGTATGGTATGAGCTTCTTGCGCCGTGTCACGCTGTGCGGTGAGCGCCAAATGGCAGCCAGGACAGGACAACGCACCGGGTGAGTTTGTCGGTCATGATTGCGGTGTTGGGCTCGAGGAGGCACCGGCCAGGCCGTGAGATAGTCTTGGAGCGAGTCGCGGGTGATGGGCCGGTATTTCCCTACGAGTCGACGCAATTCGTGGGTTTGGTGCGGGATGTTGTTGAAAGTTTTGGTGCGGGCTGTCACACTCTTGACCTAGCCTGAGTGGCTGATTGGCGGGGCACGCGGGGCTCGATGGCTCTGCTGGTGGGTTCGGCCTGCCTGCGACGCTGCCTGACTGCAAGATCACCGACTTTTGTCCTTAGACTTGTCTTCCTGCACCCGATCACCGAAGTGTTGAGATCTTAAAGAGAGTGTCTCCAAAGGCTTTACAAGCTCAAGTTATCAATGCGAGATATCAGATTGCTCCAGGCCTGGACGGCCGTCGAGTCAAAAGCACGAGACGGTGCCAGAAGGGTGCCTTGCCTCCGTCGCACGAAGACTACATGTTCCCAGACCAAATCCACTACGAACTACAACTGGGGGACTGCGTCCACATTCTTGCTTGACACTTCATTCGGCTTCGTAGAATACTAGGGAATCGCTCCATGCCGGAGCGGTTGGGAGCCTGTCCCCTCGAACGTTCGAATTGTCTCAGTCTCAACAGCCGATCGGATGCATGGCACGACAGCACGTAGTATCTAACTTTTCTTGAGAGAGTGAACGCGAGTCACCATTCAAGGAAAGAATCCACAGTGCTTTTACTAACAGTTGACCCTGCCACGCGTGAGTTGAGCGAATAAGCAGCCTCATCTCGTTGCTCTGTATATGTAGCGGCATATTAACCTTTGCCTGGCATCGCCAATCGATGAGTATCGACCTAAATTAGCTAGTGGGAAAGTGAAATGCTGCGAGGAATACATACTCTTAACGAGCAACGCAACAATATTCACTAATCTGGTATCCGGCTGTCCCTTCTGATTTGCTCCAAAGTGTCGTCGTCGCCGGCGCGAGCAAAACCGTCGGCCGATCCAGTCTCTTGGCGCTCGAAGCCAGAGCGCTAGCCTTCAGACCTTCACGCACGCTGCACCTTCACCACTTGATCACCACCCGCCAACCGGCAAAACCGCGACAATTACTACGGCCGGGCTCATGCGAAGTATGCCGTGCGAGTGAGAGCCATCCACACTCCTTGAGCAGTTTTGTCACTCGTCCATCCGCGGCACGACGCGAACCCGCGCCTCGCGCTCGGCCATCGAACGAGCCTTCGTCTGGACATATACCATCACCACCGGCCCTAGAAACATCTCGGAACTATAAGACTGGTGTTCACGACTGCTTTGAATGCCGCCGACCTGCCCTGTAAGGACTCCTTTCCCTCGGTCCTCCCTCCACGGTGCTTAGCGCACTCCGCCGGTATCTCATCACGAGGCCGCATTCACCGGTCGGACCTTGTATCATCGCGTATTCTATAGCAACACGGTAATTGCTCGCGGGGAAACCGGTCGCGTACATGCTTGCTAGCTGTCTCGAAAATTTCAGCCCGCCGCGACTGCCACAGCTTGAGATACACTGCTGACTGCCTATTCCTGTAGTGGGACCAGTACTCCATCCAGCCCACATCCACACCCCGGACGATATGTCAATGATGAACGGATATGCCGATGACCACGATGATGACCGCTCCGAAACGTCGCCTCCTCGTGCAGGGAGCGAGAGCCCGCTCTCAGACGTCAATGACCTCCCCACCACGTCCACTTCGAGGATAAACGACCAGACACAGCAGGAAGGCTCAGATGATGACGCAATGCAAGACATGGCTACCTCTGAGGTGGATGATGAAGAGGATGGCGCTGAGGAGCAGGATGCCGACTTTGACGAAGAGACACCGCCGCCGGACGGAGAAAACGGAATGCGACACGAGAGCTCTTCGTCCGAAGAAGAAGTGAGGTCAGGCAAGCGAAGGGGACCTGTCGACGATGAACAGTACATGAAGCAAAATCCTGAGCTGTATGGGCTCCGTCGCAGCGTTGGTATACTCCATGACCAGGTTCACGAATGCTGCTGACACCGCTTTCCAGGGCCGCGCGCGACCTCAACATCGAGTGGTACGTGCGCACTCACAGGCGCAACTACTCTGACACTTGTACTAATCGCAATGATAGGTCGAGACTAGTGACGATGATGAAGACTCTGACGACGTCAACCCGAGCAGAAGGCGGAAGCGCCAAAAGACCACTGGTACTCGGCCAGGTACGTCTCCCCTTCCCGGACTTAATATTTATAAAGTACAAGTCTGACCTTGCGCAGCGTCGACACGCACAGGCAACAATTCTTCCATTCAGCCTTCCTCTGACGAAGATGGATCCGACGAGGACGACGTCTACGGCGGCGCCAAAGGTCGTTCTTTTGCTAGAAAGCACCGCCGTCAGAAGCAAGCTGCCGCTTCTGGTGCAGGGACACCCCAAATTGGTGAAGTGCGCTTCTCCACGCGTCAGGCAGCGAAGGTCACAAACTACAATGAGGAAGAAGACTACGGCTTGAGCGAAGAGGATACCGAGACAGTGACCCCCAGCACGTGGGCGGTCGAGCCAACTGGCCCGTCTGTTGACACTGTCCTCAACCACAGGCTAATGGAAGGCGCAGGTGAGTGCCATTCCTTTCCGTCTGATTGTTCGTCTGAGCTAATTTATGTTTGCAGATGAGGAGAACCCGACGAAGAAAGAATACGAGTACTACGTAAGTTTTGCCTCTCACCAACACTCACTACGTACATAAATGCTGACTGTCCACCTCGCAGATCAAATGGCAAGGCCAAAGCCATTACCACGCAACCTGGGAGTCCTGGGATACACTAAAGAACCTGAGAGGCATCCGTCGCGTGGAGAACTACTTCCGAAAGGTCATCTTGCTGGAACTTGACATGCTTCACCCGGACACCGCCCTTGAAGACAGGGAGAAGTGGAACCTGGATCGTGAGACATATCTGGACTCTTTAAATGAATACATGAAAGTCGAACGCATCATCAGCGCGCAGGATGGTGATGAAGACACGGAATACTACGTCAAGTGGAAAGGCCTTCCGTACGACTTCTGCACCTGGGAGACCGCGGCCTTGGTCAGTGAGCTTGCACAAACCGAGATCGACCGCTACCTCGACAGAACATCGAAGATGCCTCAGACCAATCAGCGCGAAGCGAGTCTGGCAACGCGATCGGACTACAAACCTTTCCGCACGCAACCCGAGTACATCAAGGGCGGTGAGCTCCGCGAATTCCAAATCCACGGTCTCAACTTCCTTGCGCATCACTGGTGCAAGGGAAACAATGTCATCCTGGCCGATGAGATGGGTCTAGGCAAGACAGTACAGACTGTGTCTTTCATCGACTGGTTGAAGCACGAACGTGGCCAACAAGGACCGTTCATCGTTGTCGTGCCTCTCTCGACCATGCCGGCTTGGGCGGATACTTTTGACAACTGGACACCTGACATCAACTACGTTGTCTACAACGGCAATGAAGAGGCTCGTAAGATCATCCGTGAGTACGAGCTACTGGTTGACCCACGAAACTACAAGAAGGTCAAGTTCAACGTGCTCCTCACAACGTACGAGTATGTCCTTGCCGATGCTGGGTTTCTGTCCCAGCTCAAATGGCAATTCATGGCCGTCGACGAGGCTCATCGCTTGAAGAATCGCGACTCGCAACTGTACGCGAAGCTCATGGAATTCGGTGCTCCGAGCAGATTACTCATCACTGGCACTCCCATGCAGAACACTTTGAGCGAGCTGTCTGCGCTGATGGATTTCCTGATGCCCGGTAAAGTCAAGGTTGATGAAGACATCGACTTGACTTCGGAGCACGCAAGTGAGAAGATCGCTGAGCTCACTAATGCGATCTCACCGTATATGATCCGCCGAACCAAGCAGAAAGTCGAGGGTGACCTTCCTCCGAAGACCGAAAAGATCATCCGTGTCGAACTTGCCGACGTTCAGCTGGAATACTACAAAAATATCCTCACTCGTAATTACACAGCACTCAACGCCGGCGGCAAAGGCCACAAAGCATCCTTGCTCAACATCATGATGGAGCTGAAGAAGGCCAGCAACCATGCGTTCATGTTCCCTAACGCCGAGGAGCGTATCCTGGAAGGCACAACAGGCACACGCGAAGAACAATTGAAAGCTCTTGTCACAAGCAGTGGAAAGATGATGCTTCTCGACCAGCTTTTGACGAAGATGAAGAAGGACGGCCATCGCGTGCTGATCTTCAGTCAAATGGTCAAGATGCTCGACTTGCTTGGCGACTATCTCAACCTGCGCGGCCACCAATTCCAGAGGCTTGACGGCACGATTGCAGCAGGATCAAGGAGAATGGCAATTGACCACTTCAATGCCCCCGACAGCCAAGACTTCTGCTTCTTGCTATCAACTCGCGCCGGTGGTCTTGGTATCAATCTGATGACTGCCGACACGGTCATCCTATTCGACTCAGACTGGAATCCGCAAGCCGACCTTCAAGCCATGGCACGTGCTCATCGCATTGGCCAGAAAAAGCCAGTCACGATCTATCGTCTCGTCTCCAAAGATACCGTCGAAGAGGAAGTCTTGGAGCGTGCCAGAAACAAGCTCATGCTTGAATTCATCACCATCCAGCGCGGCGTGACAGATAAAGACAACACGGAGATGAAGGAGAAGCTGGCTCGTGCCGGCGAGATGGCCGTCGAGCCTACTTCCTCTGACGAGATCTCCCGTATTCTCAAGAAGCGTGGTCAGAAGATGTTTGAACAGACCAACAACCAGCGCAAGCTTGAAGAGCTCGACATTGACGCTGTCCTTGAGAATGCAGAAGAGCACAAGACCGAGCAGCCGGAAGGCATGACAACCGACGGTGGCGAAGAGTTCCTGCGCAGTTTTGAGTACACCGATGTGAAGGTCGACCTCGAATGGGATGAGATCATCCCTCAAGCGGAGCTTGAGAAGATCAAAGAGGAAGAGCGCAAGAAGGAAGAAGCGGCATATCTGGAGAGCGTCATCGAGGCCAACCAGCCTCGCAAAAGGAAGGCCCCCGTTGATGAGGCCCGAGAGCAACGTGCAGCTAAGAAGAGGGCGCGTGACCTCGCCGCTGAAGCTGCTGCAGACGCTGCCTCCGACGATGATGATGACACCGACCGCGGCCGTGACCCGAAGCGGCCTCTTGGCGAGAAGGAGTGTCGTAACCTCATCAGAGCTTACGAGCGTTTTGGCTCGTTCGAAGAGAAATCGGACGACATCGTGCGCGAGGCCCGTCTGCTCAGTCGCGACATTGGCGTTGTCCGAGACACACTTCAAGCGGTCATCGACGAGGCCGATAGACTCTTGAAAGAAGAGGCTGATCGATTGACCGAGCTCGAACGCTCCACTGGCAAGCAGATCACGAAAAAGGAGAGGAAGACTGTGCTCTATGATTTCCGTGGCGTCAAGCGCATCAACGCAGAAACCATCAAGGAGCGGCCAATTGACATGCGCATGATTCGCGAGCTCGTCGCCCAGAGCAAGGATCCAAAGAGCTTCCGCATCCCTGAGGCATCCAAGCCAGCTTCTTACACATGTGACTGGGGTGCCAAAGAAGATGGCATGCTTACCGTCGGTATCGCGAGACATGGCATGGGCGCTTGGTCTGCTATTCGGGATGATCCCGACCTTGACATGGGCGACAAGATGTTTCTTGAAGAGCACCGAGTTGGACAAAAAGAGGAACGCGAGAAAAGCGACGTCAAGACCACTAAGTCCCCTGGTGCGGTGCATCTGGTGCGTCGTGCTGGATACCTAGTGAGCGTTCTTCGCGACAAGACGAGCGGTGGCTCCAACAGTCAGGCCAGGAGAGCGATGGAGAATCACCACCGCAACAACCGGAAGCATGTGGGGAGCTTCCATGGGCGCTTCGCAACACCCAACGGATCCGCAAGCCCTGCACCTGGACACCATCGCAAGGGACAGTCCTACGACAGGCACCAGACCGACATCAGGAATAGCATGGACCGTCGTACGCATTCTCACGGGTCTCCAAATGGTCATCGGCGGATTAGTACTGAGGACCGCGAACGGATCAGACAGCGTCAAGCTGAGCAGCCTCGCCCGGGTCACCAGCGTGTCGCCTCTTCGCCAATGGCTAACGGCCATGGCAAGCCTCTGACCGAATCTGAGAAAAAGTTGCAACATGTTCTGGCACCTGTGTCTGATCACCTCTCCCGCGCCTTTGGTGCTCAGAAGAAGAAGATTCCCGACGACATGACCCGTCTTAAGATCATCAAGGTTAGCCTCGTTGGAATTGGAAATCACGTCACCAACCACCCAAGCGTCAAGGGCAACCCTTCGCTCGAGGACAAGTTGTGGGAGTTCGTCTCGGACCGTCACTGGCCGCAGAGCACCAAGGACACAAAGCGTGTCTCTGGAAAGAAGCTGAGGGACATGTACGTCAAGATCACCGGCAAAGACTCCGCGCCGAAGGCCGCTGCTCCAGCCGTGCCTGCGAAGTCAGAGTCGAACGGCGACCCCGCAGTCAAAAAGGAGTCATCCCCCGCCAATGACAAGTCCTCAACTGTGAAGCAAGAGGACAAGATGGATGTCGACTCGAAGTCTCCCGCTTAGGCCTCGCACCGTCCTCTGCAAAAACCGAAATAATCTGAACACGCTTTCTTGCACAAAAACAAATAAGCAAACTATACAAGACGATGATGGAATTTCCTGCATGGCGAGCGGAGTATTATGCACGTGTGTGTGCTAGCTTGAAGGAAAGCCAGGCGCAAGCATTTAGTTGGGCAATGAAACCCAGGCATGTGGAAACCAATGTTTTTTGTTTCTGAGCTTTTAATTTGGCGGCATCGCGAATAACGGTCGGGAGCTCTGCTTTCTGTCTGCTGCCTTTTGCTGTCTATTGCTTGCCACTCTTTGTGGCTCAAGTGGCTTATTTGGGAACATGCATCTTGGAAGTCGGGAAGTGTAAACGCGAGCAACTCTGGACAGGTTCGAAGCACGCATTTTCATGGCGTGCAGCCGGATGATGTATCAATACCGAAACGCTTTATTATTCAAAAGCTGTGTCTATCTGATGTCCTCATTTTGAGCTTTGCTTTTGCCATTCTACTGATTTGTCGTCGGTCGTCGAGTCTCGTCCTCTAGAGGATTGGCAGCTCCTTGTACGTCGCCCCACTCGACCATCTCTCAAGCATTCGCAGTGCCTAAGGCCATCGGTCAGCGACATCGATTTCGTCATTTACTCATGATCAAACACTTACCAAGCAGGCCCTCCCAAGGCTTCAACACAATCTTGCCCTTCGTGGCCTTCTCCGGCGCGCCAGCGGTATAGTTGCCCGCAACCCACTTCCTCACGCCCGCGTGGTCCGGCAGCTCCCACTCAGCCTCCCTGTCGGAGAAGTTCAGCACCGTCACGAACGCCTCCGTCTCGCCCCGGCGCGCGTACGCGAAGATCTGGTCGTGCCCGTCCTCCGGGTCCAGCAGCTCGAAGTCGCCGTACACCAGCGCGTCCTTGTGCTGCTTGCGCTGCTCCAGCCCGCGCTTCCAGAACTGCAGCACGGACAGCGAGTCCTTGTCTGAGTGCGCGCGCTGCGCCGCCGCGTTGACCGTCTTGTAGTCGTCGTTGACGCGCATCCAGGGCGTCGTGGACGCGTCGCAGAAACCGGCGTTGGGGGCCTCGGACGTCCATTGCACGGGCGTGCGGGCGTGGTCGCGCGCTTTGCGCTGCATGACGTGTTTGGCGAAGGCGAGCTTTTCTTCGTCGTGCGGGTAGAGGGATTTCATCTGTCGGAGAGTTAGAGGGGGGACATTCAATGAGGGTCGGGGTCTTTGCCCACCTTGTTCCAGTAGTTGATGGTCTCGACGTCTTTGTACTCAGACGGGTCCCAGTCAGGCGGCATGTTGCGCTGGCCGAGCTCTTCGCCCTGGTAGACGTAGATGGTGCCAGAGAGGGTGGTTTGCATCAGGCACAGGAGCTTGGCGCTAAGCTCGCGGTATTCGTCCTTGTCGCTGCAGTAGCGAGAGACGGAGCGAGGGTTGTCTGTCACAAGTGTTAGCTTTGAGTCCTTCAAACGTTCTTTCGAGGTTGACATACCGTGGTTTTCGATAAACAAGCTGTTCCAGCCGTCGCGATCGATCATCAAGCTTTGCCACTTGTTGTAGATCTTCTTAATCTCGTTGCTGTTCCAGTTCCTCAGCGTCAGACGGAAGCCGCTCTCGTCGTTGTCGATGTCGACCATCTCGAAGATGAAGATCATGTTGAGCTCGCCCCGCTTAGCACCGACAACCTTCAGGATCTCTTCCTCGCTGCGCACGTAAGGCATCTCGCCGACCGTGATGGTGTCGTACTGGCTGAGCACTTCGCGGTTCATCGCCTGCAGCCACTCGTGCAGGCGCGGGCCATTGGCGTAGTACTTGTGACCCGGCTGGTACTTGCTACCGGGAGAGGAGATGGGAGCGTCCGGGTACCCGGGTGTCTTGGAGATGTGGTTGATGACATCCATGCGGAAGCCGCTAGCACCACGCTTCAGCCAAAAATGCAGAACGTCGTGCACGGCAGCGCGAACATCAGGGTTCTCCCAATTCAGGTCGGGCTGCTCCGGAGTGAAGAGGGCGAGGTAATACTCCTGAGTTTTCTCGTCCCACGTCCAGGCACTGTGAGCTTCGCCAAGAATCATAGCCCAGTTGTTGGGAGGCTGGCGATTGCCGTGCTCGTCGTACTTGGGTGGCTGCCAGTGGTACCAGCTGCGCTTGGGGTTGTCTTTGGAAGAACGAGACTGAATGAACCAATCGTGCTGGTCTGAAGTGTGGTTGACGACGAGGTCCATCTGGAGCGGTAAGCTGAAGTCGAATATCAAAGACGGAACGATAATCGAGAATCTCACCATCAGTTTCATGTCACGCTTCTTCAAGCCAGCAATCAGCTCGTCGACATCACCCAAAGTGCCATATCTTGGGTCAATGTCTTTGTAATCAGCCTGCACATGTTGTTAGCTTCTAATGCTAAATGATGGTTAAGGACAACTCACGATATCATATCCCATGTCTACCTGAGGCGACTTGTAGATTGGCGAGAGCCAGACAACATCGACTATCCAATCATCAGAAAGAGCCATCGAGCGAGCCTGCATGATTCTGCTTACCGCCGAGGTGTTTGAAATAATCGAGTTTCGAGATGACACCCTTGATGTCGCCCCATCCCGGAAGACTACCTGACCCAGTGGATTGAAATGATGCTGGATAGACCTACGGAACGCGTAAGTCTCGAGGTCAGTTTGCGATGGCATTGGCGGTGATATTACCTGGTAAACAACGGCCTCTTTCCACCAACGATGCTTAGCGGAGCCCATTTCGACGATCTCTCCCATACTATGCTCAAAATATGTCTAGGAAGTGGACGAAAAGACGAAGATGTAGACGAAAGGATGAATAGGTGGAATGTTTCTTTGGATTCGAGCAACTGCAACGATACACAGAGGTGCCAGTGGAGTTATATGGCCAGGAAGGAGCAAGGTGGTCGGAAGCAATGCACTCCACCGCCGCATCGACTGCCATCTCCACGTCTACGGCGTCATGCTGCACTCGGATCCACATCCAAAGTCAATCTGCGGTTTCCCCGAGGTACGCGCTTCTTCGATTCCTGCGAGCATTCTTGCGAGATTTTCCCCGGCGTCTGGGCATTGTCATGTCAACGCAGTCTACAGTACCATCGGCTTTGGATGATTTGTCGCTGCTCCAGAGTTGTGTGGGAGTGGCCTGGTGGGACTCCGCATGTCGCAGCCTTCCGCTTGATGAGTGCCGGAAATGCCTGAGGCAGACATTCAAGCGTGCTGCTAAGCCTTGCGCATCACGTGAGCACGCGGAGCTTCTGCCTTGCCGCGTTCGCCACCAACGCGTCGCAGCCGCGGTTTATCTTTCTTGCCGCGACTCGTCTTCTCGCATCGCTCGCGAATGTTTCTGTGATCAGCCGTACGCCTTCATTCCCAAGTGACACCATCGAGTCGAACATGAGCGCCGAAGAAGATCAGCAGTCGCAGTCCGGCTACGAGGATGGCCTTGCCGGCGGACCAGGTGCCCCCACGCCACTGTCTGCCCTCGAGGTATGTCCATTCGCTTTTTCGATCATGATGCCTCTCGCTGAAGCTTTTCTAGGGCGTCGCTGGTCTCTCAAAGCGCGATATCCAGCTCTTTGTCGATGCAGGCTATAACACCGTTGAGAGCGTGGCGTATACGTAAGCATTCATCAGATATTCTGCATTGCAGACACCTAAAGCTGACTCTCCCCAGGCCGAAGAAGATACTGGAGACCATAAAGGGAGTCTCAGAGCAGAAAGCCACCAAGATCCTTGTAGAAGGTAGGGTTGAAAGCTGCATCTTTTAGGACCCTGGCTGACCCGTTCAGCATCCAAACTCGTTCCTATGGGATTCACCACAGCCACCGAAATGCATGCTCGACGATCGGAGCTAATCTCGATTACGACTGGCTCGAAACAACTTGACACCCTGCTCGCGGGTGGCATCGAGACTGGCAGTATCACCGAAGTGTTTGGCGAGTTCAGGACGGGCAAGAGTCAGATATGTCACACTCTTGCTGTGACTTGCCAGCTACCCTTTGACATGGGTGGCGGAGAGGGAAAGTGCCTGTACATCGACACCGAGGGGACCTTTCGACCTGTTCGTCTACTTTCTGTTGCCAATCGGTACGGCTTGTCTGGAGAAGAAGTGTTAGACAACGTGGCATATGCCAGAGCATACAACTCCGACCACCAACTCCAATTACTCAACCAGGCCGCCCAGATGATGACCGAAACCCGATTCTCCCTTCTTGTTGTCGACAGTGCAACCTCGCTCTATCGTACGGATTTCATGGGCCGCGGCGAGTTGAGTAGCCGACAAACACACCTGGCGAAGTTCATGCGCACGCTTCAGAGACTCGCTGACGAGTTTGGTATTGCCGTCGTTATCACCAATCAGGTCGTGGCACAAGTCGATGGAGGACCCAGTGCAATGTTCAACCCTGATCCCAAGAAGCCTATCGGCGGAAACATCATCGCTCACGCATCGACGACAAGACTCTCGCTGAAGAAGGGTCGAGGCGAGACTCGAATCTGCAAAATTTACGACTCTCCTTGTCTACCGGAAAGCGATTGCATGTTTGCCATCAACGAGGATGGTATTGGAGACCCCTCACCGAAAGACCTGGAGAAGGATTGAGCATGGCCGACAGTCTGCCACCTGTTTGTGAACGGGACAAGTGACTATTGCCCTTTCTTCTGGGATGTAGGTATGGATTCACGATGCATGAAAAGGCGCATAAAATGATGAGCTGGGTGAAAGGCGCATGGTGGTAATATGAACGCATTTGCTCGCGTGCTTCACTTCTGTAGCTACCTTTTTGATACCCGATTCGAATCTTCCACAAACCGCTAGATTCAATGCACTTCTGTCTGTTCTTGTAGTTGCAGTGCAGGGCGGCACCTGCCACATAAAGGGCCTCTCAACTGTAGTTCAAAAGTATGGGTGTATATGACGGTCATGTCATTTTATCGAGATAATGTCACAAACTCGTTCTGGTGTTGTAGTGAATTTGGATTTAGTACACCTACAATGCGCGCGCCTCTATGTGAAGCGCTGATTGGCCCAAGCTCAATCTCAAAACGCGGGAAACGCGAGCCTGTAGCAACGTCCAATCTTTTGCGCAACCCATCAACCATCCACGTCGACGGCCTCACGCTCTTTCTTCGGCTGCCTTCTGCGACAATGGCGAGGACGGCGACAACACCCACACTATACCAGGAGGTCCAGCTGTCTCCAACGCCGGCGTCACCCTCTTCAATCCTGACCATCAACACGACCGGCAACAACTCGCAGGCGCTCACACTCCTCGGCGCCGGGCGCAAACGTGGACACGATGAGATCAGCGAACTGAATGAGGAATCATACGCGCGCAAGCATCTCGCTTCAGAGGCGTCTGTGTTCTTCCGCAGCAAGACCAGATTTCCGCGCAGCTTCCTCTGGCGCGTACTGGACGACCGACGGCTGCTGGAAGTGCAATGCGTGGATCTGGTACAAGAGAGGACCAGCTCGCAAAAGCAGGGGTCCTTGACTTTCCGCATAGAGGTGCCTGCGGACATTGTACGGGGAGGCGTGGCTTTTGCGGACCCCGAGGAGACGGATGCGCTGGAGGTCTTTGTTCTGACGACTGCGAGTGATTTGTTTACGGTCACGCTGAAGAGGGATCTGTTGACGAGGGATGTGCCGCCTAAAGAGTTTGACCCTGCGACAGTGGTGAAGAAGTACACCCCTAGCTCGCTCGGATTCCGGTACCCGTTCCGTTTGATTGCTTCGAGCAGCCTGGAGATTCTCATTTCTCTGCATGATGGCTGCTTGCTGCGCTTGGAGAGACAATCGAATGACAGCGCGACACAATGGAGGGAGACTTTCTACAGCGAAGGCGGCTGGACTGGAACGCTGAAGGGCCTGAATCCGTTAAAGAGGCGACAAGCAGTACGGTATGGTGATCGAGACATCGAGACAAATTCCGCGACAGATCTGAGCAAAAGTCCCGACGGGAAGTATGTGTGGACGATAACGCTGGACCATTACCTCAAGGCATGGAGCACCAGCACAGGAAAGGTGGTTCTGCAGATGGACTTGTTGAACGAGAAGCCTGATCGCGATGGAGCAAAGCGGCAACCACGATTTGTCATGACGGCCGAGCAGGCGAAGATTCTTCGGATCGTCAGATCACCGGAACAGCCTGGAGAGGGGGCTGTTGCGCGCATGGACGAGGACGGACGGTACACTGTTTGGGTGCATTCGCCAAAAGATCATCAATTCAAGATCTACGAAGTCTCATCTAGTCAGACTACGACTGGTGAGGAGCACTTGAAGTGTGAAGATCTACAACCGAGAGCTAGGCTCGTTCCGCCGGTCGAGGAAATGCTCAACACGAATATCTGGCACTTGGAGGAGTTCCATGTGCAACCTTCCCCAGACACCAGAGATACACAGCTCTGGATCAGAGCACGAAGTGGCGCTTTGTGCAAGACTTTCACCGTCACTTTCGATCCACTTGAGGAAGACTATGAAGAGATGACCAAATCGTTCCGCAACGGCTGGACCGTTGTTCACACTGGCCCTCTGACTTGCGAACGTCTGCGAGAAGCCGACGACTTTCCCGCACCGCTCGGACTTGGCGCAGAGACTCTAGTTACTCCTACTGAAAGGTGGACATCTTTTCTGTTCACACCCGGACGGTTTTCGGCCGCCAGCATCGAAACCGCTCTCCACATTTACCGCAAGCGACGCAACTTCGTCAGCCGTGGAGAAAAGTCATTGAACGCCTTCAAAGCTCCGCTACAGGAGCGCTTGATCGCCTCAGTGACCAAGAACATCACATTTGCCCTTTCTCCGGACGACCAGCCTAATTACGATCAGTACCAGGCTGACGTCTACGCACAATGGACCGGATTTTATTCTATCCTGGAGGATCTACACAAGCGGAGGACGGAATCTGTCAGCTTATCCTATGACCACGAGCTTGCTTTGCCCTGGTCTGTTTGTACAGATGCTGTAGCTCCTGTCCGAGCGAATGACGACCTAGAGCTCATGTCGTTGAACACGGATCTGTTGGAGGATGATCGCCTCCAAAAGATTGCTCCTGAAATCGCACAAACAATCTACAATCCTAAAGATGCCAAGGCCTTTGCTGTGACAGTGCTCATAGCTGCCGCGCACGACTTCCGAAAGTCTCTCTCCCCAGAAGCTCAGGACGTCTTCAAGCGCTTAGCCTACCAGGATACCTTGATTGTCGATGAGGAAGATGCTTCTGGACTCCAAGGACTCTATGAGAAGTCGGACCTTGGTGCTGAAGTCACGGAGGAAGTTTTCAGCGCCCTTGAAGTGAACGTGACGGAACTTGAAGGCCTGGGCAGTATAGATCGACAGGTGTTCCAGCAAGTCTTCAAGCGCTTGGACGATACGAAGCCTGGTTTAGGCCGCAAGGACAATTTCGAATCGTGCTTGTACGGGGACAGATTTAATGTGGCTGTCGCGCAACAGAGTCTGCGACAGAACGAGACCATCTTGCTGGATCTCCTTGCTCTCATATCCTTCATGGCTGGCGACTTGGAGCCTAGCGAGTTGCACCCCGACTTTGCACCTAGGAAGCTATACGCTGAGATCATCAAGCTCCTGAGACAGACTGCTTTTCGCCTGTGGCTGGCAAATCACACGAGGATGGAACCTCCGCAAGACGAAGGTGCGGAGCCCGTTGAAACGACACTGCTCGAGAGTTTCTTCGCCGGCGACTGGAAGCGGAATGCGGGCGCCGAGGACGACTCAGAGATGCCTGTTCTCCTCACAAGATGGAGCAAGCGATGGGCATATGCGGTCGATCTGCACAAAGACTTGAGCGGCGCAAGTTGTCATGTGTTCTCAATGCTACTCCAAAGCGAGTTGTATGACCTGGCGGCGGATTTTGTTAAGTTCATGCCCACGAGTCCCTGGTCTACGTATATGCAAGCACGCCTTGCTGTGGCGATGGGTGACTATGACACCGCAGCGGCCGGTTTCCAAGACGCTGCGGACGGCTTGGCTAAGCCTGAGAAGCTCCCTAAGGGCCTTCCTGACACAGCAGGGTTGCTGAGCGCGGACGAGCAGACTTACTTCCGCGCTGGTTTATCCAAGTACTACCAGCACGTTGCCGCCATCTTCCAGAGACCTGCTGTCTTCTCTTACGTTGCTGATTTTGCAGGTGAGGCAATGAAGCACGTTCATGGCGCCGCGAGCTTGGATGCCGACCTTGCCAGAATTGACGGCAAGAAGAGCAAGACAGACAGCCCCGCTATGGACCAAATCAACAATACCATGGACGAGATCCGACTGATCAAGATCAGAGATATGCGCAGCGACATCGCCAGCCAACTTTTCAGCGCTCTCGTTAAGACTGGCCGCTTCCGCGAATCTTACGATGCTCTTCGTAAATGCAACGGCGACCTCCTTAAAGCCAACTTGAAGCTCCTCATCGAGACTTGCATCAAACAGGACTCCGTACCCGCTCTGCTCGAGCTGCCTTTCAGCGAAGAGCACGCTGCCGACGCCGACGCCATCCTCCTTGCTCTCGCCAAGAAATCGCTCGCATCGACGTCCTCGGCCACAAAACCGCACCACCAGCTCCTTTATGCTTTCCGCACCCAGCGTGGCGACTTCCGTGGCGCAGCGGAGATCCTGTACGAGCATCTCGAGCGCCTGCGCTACGGCGAGGCGCGGAAGTACCAGGACCCGGAAGACGAGACGGCGCTGCAGGCTTATTTGCTACTCATCAACACGCTTGCTTGCTGTGGCGAGGGCGAAGGGTGGCTGCTCGCTGAACCGATCGAGGGCGTGCACCAGGCTGGACAGAAGAGGAAGCTGGTCACGCTGGAGGAAGTCAGGAGGGACTACTCCGCCGAGTTGGATCGCAGGAGTGACATCTTGCAGGGTCGTTTTCCGCTCGTGGGAGGCGACGAGATGGATGTGTTTTGATATGGATGACGGAAGGGCTTGACTCGATTTTGTCCAATGGAGAATCGAATTGTTTTGATTAGCGAAAGTGCGTTCCTGACGCTTTTGAGTATGAAAGTTTCCTTGACGAGCCTAGCCAATGTTTCAAACCATTCCAATTCATTTTACAACGACTTCCCAGCGCTCACCGCCCGAGTCTTCCTCCGCTTCGGCCCTTTCCTCCTTGCCCTCTCTTCCGAGTCCACCGGCCCCCTCCGCACCAGCTGGTAACTCTTCTCCAGCTCCTGCTCGACCGACAACCTCACCTCCAGCTGCGCCGCATTCGGCCACACACTGCGCTCGCCCCTCTCAATCCAGTGGTCAACCTCAGCGCCGGTCGGATTACGCAGCAGACGCGCCCAGTCCGCCAGCCGAATCTCTGGGACGAGCGTGAGCGCAGGCCCAGGCACGATCTCATCGAGCAGCAGCCGCTTGATGCCCGGCGACAGCAGGCCCAAAATGTCGAGCTGGCGCAGCCGGTGCTGGAACTCCCAGAGCACGAAGCGCGCGAAGACGGCGAAGACGCTCGTGCGCGAGCGCCGCAGCGACGGGTACAGGAAGGGCGCGATGTACGGCCGCGCCTGGCTGATGATGAAGTGGTCGACGTTGAAGAGCTCGCCGAGCCGCGAGAGCGGGCTTTCTTTGGGCGTCGCGGGCGTGCTGCGGTAGGGTCTTGCGGTCGCGGGGAAGTTCTCGTAGGGCACGATGCGGCCCTCGGAGTCTTTGCACATGAGCCGGATGGGGGTTTTGGAGCGGTCCGCGGCGTTGGAGACCAGGGCTGCCGACCAGATGAGAATGTGTGGGGCGGTGAGGTAGTTGAGGAGGGTGATGGCGCCGGGGCCGGAGGGCGAGATGGTGATGTTCAAGATGCGTTGGGTGCGGTTGTACGCTTCACCGAAAGTCATTTCGCCTACATTGGCGCGGACCGTCTCTTCCAGCACGTCTGGGTCGAGGATGAAGCCGGACTGGAGGAAGCGACGGATTCGGCGGTGGAATGTCTGCAGCCATATCCAGCCGCTCGAGACATTCGAGTTGGCGGCGGCGCGCTCTGAAGATGCTGCAAACGCGCCTAGGTTGATGCGCTCCCCTTTAAGGCAGTCGAGAAGCTCTGTCTCCGTGTGCACGCCAACCCATGCGGCCATAATCGCGCCTGTGGCAGTTCCAGCGATGATGCGCGGCAGCAGTCCGCGCTCGTACATTGCCTTCACGACACCCAGGTGACATAGACCGAAGATAGAGCCACCCTGTAAGACCAGCACCGTTCGTCCATATGACATGCGTGCATCATGCAGTAAATCCATCTTCATCTGCGGCGTTGGTCCACGTTCGACAACACCCTGCTCAACAAGGTTCGAAGGCCAAGTGGTGAAAATTCGAATGGCTTCGACTACCAACGTGTAGTAATCCTCGATCAGAACCTTTGTTCCAGCATTTGCCTTGCTGTATAACTTGGGATTGAGGATGCCACCAGGATTACGTTCAAGGCCAGAGCGTAAAAGGTCGTGGATCTGCATGATATCTCCGTTTGCGATGGCTTCTTCCAGGACATATGTACGTTGAGCGATCAGATCGTAGTTATAGTAATTGTTAGGGTAGTCTGCTTGAGAGGCCCGCCACACGTCGTTACCGAGCAGACGGTCGAGCTCAAGGGCGGCGGCGTGCCATTCTTCGAACTGTCGTGACGCATTGAGAGTCTCAATCAACAACCGCTTGTCGCTCTTTTCCGTAAGCCAATGCCAAAGGCGCTGTTAACATGTCAGCACACGAATCATACACCTCTGGAGATTTGGAGACAGTGTCGCGTGCGTACCCGTTGCCAATATAGGCCGACGTTCCACACCAACCAGACGCACGCTTGGAAGAAGCCCAGCACGCCTTGCGCCATGACATTCTCCGACCACCCCATAGATGCTGATGGAGTAGCCGAAGCGGACTTATACCAAGTACGGTGTAATTTTATAAATCTGTGTGATTCACCTTCAACCGTTGTATTGTGGGTGCAAGGGATGAAGACTTGAAAGGGATGCACTGGAGCGCCGCCGCGGCTTGCCTGCACTTTCACATGTCAGCGCTGGGAAAGCACAGCTGCCCCGCCCCGCCTTTGCAGCCACACAACACCGGGGACATGCTTCGTTCGAACCAAAAGCGGTAGAATATGCAGGAGCCAATGGTCGAAGCTAGTTGTCATGATCTTATGATACAAACGAGAGCAAGTGGTTTGGAACCTCTCGTGCCACGTTTTCGACGGCTTGCGAAAGTCGTTGTATGCCTGCACGCTACAGTTTCTATTGCCGATGCGTTATCTCAACACGATAAAGGTATCGTTTGCAATCCGCATATTCTGTTCGGCGGAAGGCCAGCATAGAGCTGCATTTCCATTACGAGAACGTACCAAGAGTCGAAAAGGCCTCCGCCCCTCATCGTGATGAAGACTGGACGCAGCATAGATTTGTTGAGCTGAAACTCAAGAATAATTGCAAATCTAACGCTCCTGAATCCTACGCGCATCATGCTCGACCCTCCAAGAGAATTGCTTCCTGATTATCATCTGCTCGCTGCTGTGACTCTCAATACTATCCGTCTCTGCGACAGCCTCACTTTGGGCTTGTCCCTCGTTGCACTGGCAGAGGTATTGGTGAAGAGGGAGG
>JAKLND010000181.1:0-35810 GCA_022813125.1 Septoriella neoarundinis | reverse complement strand
TATATAAAGTATATATTTATCGCTATTAAAGGCGATATTATACTTAATAATATCTATAAAGACGTTTAAGAATAGCGTTAATAGGTACTCTTTAATCCTCTATCTCCTTAAAATTAACCTATATACCTTTAATTAGGTATAAGTATTATAGTTTTATAATTTTAGGGTATTTTCCTCTATTACCTCTATACTTATAATAGCCTTTTATAATTAACTAATTCTATTACCCTTAATATAACTAAAGATAGAATACTATTAGTTAGAATCTAATATCTTAAGATATAGCGGTTACTTAATTACTTATACTATAAAGGTCTTTAAGTAGCTATTTAAGTATTAATTACTTAAAACCTTTAATATAGGCTAAGGTCCTCCGGTTTTATTTATTAGCTATTAAGTAATCGTTATTTTTCTAATACCTTTATATTAATATTTAAAATTAAGGTATAAGAGACCTTCTTTTTAAGTTATCTTTAAGATTACCTAATTATATTAATTATATTAAATATCTGACTTTCTATTAAGATATAGACCTCTAATTTATATTTAAGGGTTTAATATAATATTTATATAGTATCTTAATATATAAAGTATATCTTTTAAGTTTAGATTAATCTCTTCTCCTTAAATCCTAATTATAGTAACTATAAGATTACCCCTTATAATTGCGGTTAGCTATATATTACCGGTCTTAATCGTAATATCCTTAAGTATAACTTTAGGGTTAAATTATCCTATCTCTAAATTATTAATAATATATATATTTAATCCGCTATTAAGTAGTAGTTTATCCTTAAATACTACGATTCTTATTATATTTAATTTTATAATAATATATATATTATTTATATTTCTATTATTAGTTTCTCTGACTTATCTCCTTATTTATAGGTAATTAAGTTAACCTTACTTTATTTTAATAGTAAGAGGGTCTTACTATCTCTTTACTTAATCCTTTTAAAAGGAACTATAGTCCTTAAGGTATTATTTATAATTATTTAAGTATCCCCTTTCTTCTTATATTATATCCTTTTTATTTAGTCTAATCTTATAATTTACTATTAGATATAATCTTAAGTTTAGATACTCTTAATACTTTAGTTTTTTAATTATATTTAAATATTTATAAAGCCTCTTCTATCTTTATTAGGGTTTATTTCCTTTATTTATATTATTTATTAAAGGTGTCCGCTTAGTCTCTATTATTATCTCCTCTCCTATTATATTTAAAGAGTATTACTTCCTATATTTAAGATTCTTAAGAGCTTATTATATAAAGTTTTTTATATAAGTGAGAGCCTTTTTAAAGGTATTTAGATTACTTATATTTCTTTTTATAATAAGGTTAACTTTCTCTTTAAATATCTTATAAAAGTCGTTCTTTATTAAACCCTATAAAAGGTGGCTTAATTCTCAGATTTTAATATTATAACTATCTTAATAAATAAAGAAGTATTTAATATCTTAATTTTTAAGCCCTTATATTAACCTGATATATTTATCTTAAAGTAGTTTATTTATATAATTAGCTTATAAAATAAATTTAGCCTTAAGAAATATCTATTATATAATTAAAGTATTTAATTACTTATTTAATAATATAATATATTCAGTTAGGATTATATAATTAATATATGACTTTTAGGCTCTTCTTATTCTTTTATACTTTTTATATTCCCTTAATTAAGCTCCTTATTTTATAAAAGCGTCCTTATAGGTTAAGTTCTTTTAATTATAAATAATTTAGAGCCTTTCTTTTACTTTAAACTTAAAAGCTTTAAATAAAATTAATTTAATTAATCTTTATAGTTCTTACTTAGTAATTAAAGTATCTTTATTAATAATATTATCTTAAAAATACTTTTAAAGGTTTAAATTTATTACTTTTAACTTACTTTAGATATATTAATTATTTTAGTCGTTTTAAGAGCGTTAAACTATCTCTTTAAGGTTATAATTTAAAGGGGAGATACCCTTTAACTTATTATAATTTATTATATTAACTTTACTTTTACTTTAATATAGTTTTTAATTAATTTAAAATTAGTTTCTTAAGTTATATAGTTTCTTTTTAGCGGTATTCTAAGTTTATAACTATCGATTAGTACGGTATAGGTTAATAATATAATTATTAAACTATATATCTTATTAGTTACTATCCTAATCTACGAATTTAAAGTTATATATACTATTAAGGCTCTCCTTCCGGTATCGCTCTCTATAACTCGTACTAGGCACTACGGGCTGACCATCTGACACAACGCCGGTTCAAGGTACAAGCGCCGCAGTCCGCCAGTCCGCGCATCATTAGCATCTGCAGCGACGGCACATCCACCCGCGGTAAGCGACGATGCGTTTGCACTTACCACACGCCCGCTGCACGTTCGGGCGCGACGGCAAGCATGGATGGCCTGAACGATCGCGCAGTTCGGGAGGCGGTGGCTGGACTGGGCCGATGGGGATGCATCTCCCATGTGAGACGAGCGAGCAGGGCCAATGGCCGAGCTACACGCGGTGAAAGGGTGGAGCAGGGGTGGCAGGGCGGAGGGCGGCGGAGGACGGATGGACTGGACAGCGCAGCGCAGCGGCTGGTGTGCCTGAGCGACCTCCGAGTCGAGGTGAGCGGGCGGGACCGAGTCAGCTTGTTGTTGATGCCTTAGGTTAGTGTGTGTTTGGCTGTTTGACGGAGCTGCGGCTCGCTGCGTGCAGGCACCGTTCGGGCGGCGTTGATCGGACGACAGAACTACCTCCCTCACTAGTGATAACTGCTGCTAGGAAGTACTCTCGACCGCAGTGAGACTAGCTGCGCGCACACGCTGTGGAGGAGGCTGGCCTGCGGCTGGCCTGAGGCTGGCCCGAGGCTCGCCTGAGGCTGGGAGCCCGGCCGGATTGACTTTGCGGGTTGCTATGTGGCTCCTGCCCGCCCGACCTGATCCCTGTCGCGGCTTGTTGATGTAACGCGCGGGCATAAACTCTCCAGCACGACCCACGACCCCCCCATCCCCCCCCCCCAGCCCGCTGCTCCCACTCAGCACCATCTCCCAAACAACTCCTCTCCCTCCGACTCGCTCACTTGCAGTAGCTGCTGCATCCTCCACCACCCAGTCTCCGCCCACCCGCGCGTCGCTGTCGTCCAGACCGCCACCTGCAGAGAGCTGGCGCCATAAGCCTTCTTCTCTTTTAAACCCCATCTCCCATCCGCCTCCGGTCGGGCTTGTTTGTTCTGCAAGTCGCGTTGCTGTCTTGCAGAGCCTTCAGGTCACCGCAAAGTCGCCAGGCTGGATTTCGACGCCAGAGTACCGTGAGTATACATACACGCACACGCTCGCGCCCTCCTCACCGCTGCTTCCACCTCGCCTGTCCTCTACTCCCACCGCATTTGCGCCGGGTCCAGCAGACAGCGCACCAGGCGCGCGATCAGCGAGCGAGCGAGCGAGCGAGCAGCATCACAACACACTGCAAGACCAGCCGACTGACGCGCCGCAGAGTCCCGTTCAGCGTCTTTCCGTCGGCCTACAAGAATACTGAGAAGACCGAGGAGGTCAAGACTGAAGAGCACATCACGGTCCAAGGCGCTGGACGGGAAGGTCAACAACAACCACCCCAACAACCATCCGGCCCTTCCCGTCACGAAGAACGCTTCCGCGAAGACATCCGCATCACTGAGGACGACCGCCGCCGCCCCGCCCGCGTGAGCAGAGAAGAGGACATCCGCGTGTACGAGAACGACCGCCGCCAGGACCGCTTCCAGGACCGTCGCGACGACCGCTTCGACTCACGCGTTGACTCCCGCGTCGACATCGACATCCAGAGAGACAAGTAAGTCGCGATCCATCTCCTACATTTCCCGCGCGCTTCCTGCGCTTCCCACGCCCCCGAAAGTATAACGCGGCCGTTATGCCATCTCGACTGCCCACGGGCGTCGGCTGCGCAGCCGCACGCGCGTCCGAGCTCCAGCTCAGGCCGCCGCACACCGCATCACACCCAGATCCACCCCTGAAGTCTTGGCAAACACACTATCGAGCCTAGCGCCCGTTTGGTGTGTTGTCCCAAGCAACCGATCCTCACCTTCTCACCTACCTACCCTCCAAGCCCGACCCGCTTGCTTTGGTGCATGTACCTTGCTTGGTACCAAACCACACCAACGTTACACGACTCAATGCTAACCACGCCTTTGCTTGCTTAGCTACCGTGAGCCTTACCAGCGTTACTCTGACCACCAGATCAACGTCGAGGACCGCACCTACGACCGCGAGTTCCAGCCCCGCCACGACCTTGACAGCCGCATCGACGTAGCTGAGAGGCAGTACCGCGACCGCACCACTCCCTACGCCGAGGAGTACAACAGAGAAACCCGTCAGTGGGAAAGCCAATCCACCAACCCGCGTCAGTACCCCAACCAAGGGTACTCCGAGCGTGAGCCCATCTCCTTCGAGGAAAAGGTTCGCGTGAGCGGCACCACTGTCGACCCGGTTCGTCAGCACAAGCGTGACATGGGATACTACGACGAAGACGGCCACTACCACTCGTTCCGCCACGGTCTCCACCGCGCTGCGGACAAGATCCTCCACCCCATCCACGGCGGCTCCCACCACGAGCACCACCACCAGCACAACACCGTCGACCGTGTCGACGAGGACGTCGTTGTTCGTGACCGCGAAGTTACCACCTCCGCTCCCCGCTACCAGGCCGAGTACACTTCCGTGTCCCGCCCTGTTTCATCTCGCAACATGATTCCCAACACCATCACCATCCCCTGCCACCACATCAGGATCGGCGACCTGCTGATCCTGCAGGGCCGCCCTTGCCAGGTCATCCGCATCACCACCTCTGCCCAGACCGGCCAGCACCGCTACCTCGGTGTCGACCTCTTCACCAAGCAGCTTCACGAGGAATCCTCCTTCGTCAGCAACCCGAGCCCCTCGGTTGTTGTCCAGAACATGCTCGGCCCGGTCTTCAAGCAGTACCGTGTCCTCGACATCCGTGACGACGGCCGCGTCGTCGCCATGACCGAGACCGGCGACGTCAAGCAGGGCCTCCCCGTCCTCGACCAGAGCAGCCTCCTCGGCCGCCTCACCGACTCCTTCAACAACGGCCGCGGCTCCGTCCGCGTCCTCGTCATCAACGACGAGGGCCGCGAGATGGCCGTCGACTACAAGGTCGTCCACGGCAGCCGTCTGTAGATGTCTCGTACGTCCACGCCGATGCTGTGAGAGCTTGATTTTGGTTGGAAGGAAGGTGGATACAATCCTTTAATAGATCACGAACGACAACATTTTCTTTCCTCGAGAGCGCTAGGACATGCTTTGCCTAGGTACATCTAGGGAATGCACGGTCTAGCCGCTCTTAGGAAGCCAACAGGAAGAGCAGAGTGAAGAGTGGAGGACAGAATGTGAGATATTTTGTGGATAGCAGCTGTATGTTTGGTCGTGTGAAGCTCTTGATTCCCATCTTTCCGCATTCCTCTCATCCTCCGTTCGATGCCTCGTCGCTGTCGTCCCAATCCCCACGCAGACTCTGCAATTGGAATATCGCCAGCCGTTGACTCCATTGTGCGCGACCGTTAATAATCAACCAGAGACAAACGTCTCGCTCACCGTACCGCGCTCAGGCCTGAAGCTGTCCTCCGAGACCCAACCATCACACGTCACCGGGGCGCCCGGAGCGCTGGTTCCGGGGCTATTTTTGGGGTTGGCTTGGGTTCAGATGCGTCAGGTGGTTTAATGTATTCATTGGTGTCCATGGTGGTGTGCGTTGCTGGTGAGATGCGGGCAGCTGTTGTCTGTGAGAGGGTATGTTGGTTCGGGGTCATCGGGGTGGTTGGGTGTGGAATAGAGTTGTTTGATCGGTCTTCGTAGGTCTGCGTGTTGTGGCTCTGCGGAGTATTTTCACTCTGCTCGGGCTGCGCTTTGATGTCTTTTGCGATGGGAATGGAAGAGTGGAGGAGACTTGCACGGAATGGTGCAGAGAGCGAGGGCGTGTTCACTTTCCTCGACGATCTGGGAGTACCTGGTTGTGGAATTGGGATTGCTACTCAAAGAATGTAATTCTTTTTGTCGTCTGCAATCACTCCGAACTGCATCGCCGCAGCCATCGAAGAGTCATCTCGCAAGACTCTCGCCTACGATCTTTCAACCCGCCCGTTTCTCATGTTCATGAACCGACCGGCACAATCAAGATCCCAACCTCACACCCTCCCACCCTCCGTCCCCTCACTCGCTCCATAATCCCCTCCGACCCGCCTACCCAACGCCCTCCTCAGAATCCACTCCTTCGCCGTCACGCCTCCTCCCTCCTCTGCATCTCCAGCACCGCCCTTCGTCAAATCCCTCAACACAACATCATCCTCCGGCCTCGAGAAGTACACCAGCGACATGCGCGGCAGCTTCCCCTGCTCGCCCGGCGCGCGCACAACGCGGTGCAGGTTACTGCGCAGCTGTCCGCCGGAGAATTTCACGAGGGCGTCGCCGAGATTGACGACGAGGTGGTGGCGCAGCGGGCGGACGTAGGTCCATGTTTTGGAGTCGGGAGGGAGGATCTGCAGCCCGCCGAGGCGGTTGGCGAGGAGGGTTAGGGAGCCGAAGTCTGCGGTTTTGGTCAGTCTGGTCCGTATTCAGACGGTACATTCGATAATAATGAGAGACGTAGAAACGCACCAGTATGCTCGCCCAGCGCCCTCTTCTCTTCCCCCTCATCCTCGCCATCCTCCTTAGCCGGCGCCCGAACCCACCTGACCTGATCCCCACTCTCCTTCTCCAGCCTATGCAGCCCCCTCAGTCCGCCCTCTCCCAGTCCAAGCCTCTCCTCCAAAACCCTCAACAACAAACTAACAACCGCATGCCCCCTCCTCACAAAACCCGCCAACAACCCCCTCGCCTCCTGGGCCCTCAGCACTTCCGGCGCAGGCAACCTCTCCGAAAGGCCCAACACATCATCCTTGCTAACATTGTAAAACTCGTTCCCATCCCTCGTCCCCTTCGCGTCCACAACGCCCGCCCCCAGCCCTTTGTACCCGAAATACGATCCCCGGTCCTTGAAATCGTACCGCTGCTTCTCCTCCACGGGCAGGGCGAAGACTTCGTCGCCGAGGCCGAAGAGCGCGTCGATGGACGCTTCGAGCGCGGCGCCGTCGACCTCGGCGTCGGAGGCTGAGGCAGAGGCAGAGGCTGAGGCGTCGCGCAGGTCGAGGTAGAAGAAGCCCAGCTCGCGGCTGGCGGTCCAGAGGCGCTGTTCTTCGCGCGCGTCGCGCGCGAGCAGTTTGCGGAGCGAGAGGCGGGTCAGAGGCGCGGTGGGGGTCGTGGGGGGGAAGGGCGGGAGGGAGGGGAAGGTGAGGTCGGGGTCTGAGGGTTCGGGTGGCTCTGCTGGGTCTGAGGGTTCTGGGCGAGGGATGGCGGGCGGCGCGATGGCGTTGGGGCCGAGTTGGGTTTCGTGCGATTGCGGATCGGAGGCGGCGTGGGATTGGGCGGGGAAGGGGGAGGGGAGAGAGGCGGTTTGGGGCGGGGCGGCGATTGCGGAGGGGCCGAGTTGGGAGGTCGTTGTGTGGTTTTCCGAGGTCAGTTGGGCAGAGGGTTTGGGGATAGGATCTGGAGCGGCTGAGGAAGGGGCTTGGAAGGGTTTGACGGGTTGCTGCTGGGTGCTAGGTGGAGACTCGGTCGTGAGGTGATATTGGGCTGGCAGTTGAGGCGGGAGAGATGCCTCGCCATTCGGAGGGGCTATTGCTGCGGATCCTAGCTGGGAGTCGAAAGTGTGGTCGTCGCGGAGGTGGTGGAGGGCTGGAGCTGGAGGGGGGAGGGCTTCGAGGCCGGCAGGAGGGGCAATGGCTGATGCGCCGAGTTGGCTTGCGTGGTGGTGGTTTTCTGATGTTTGAGCCATGGTCGAAGTGAGGTGTGACGTCTTGTTCGTGTATATGAAGTGAGGTGTGGAAGTGAGGTGAGAGGAAGAAGAGATGGCTGAACCCTACCTACCGTTGAGGTGAGTAGATCCGAGTAGATCCCATCCGAGGTACATGATGCTATAGCTCCAGGCGCATCGCTTCTACGGAAAGAAGCTTATTACGGAGTCGGCAGAGGGGATTCTGGATCGACGGGCTGGCCATCGTGAAGGTTTCACTTCGCTATGCGTGCCCCGCAATTACAGCTCAGATGACGTTGAGCAACGCGTGGGGCCCGGAATACTATCCATGACAATCACATGGGATGGAATTCATCAGCTGCAATGTCTCCCGGGATTAATCTTGCAACAAGTAACAGCTGGCAGCCAGGTCTCTCTCCCGCTAGCGGAGACAAGAAACCCCGAAAACAATCGACATTGCGAATTGTTTGATGGGATGCTCAGATCAATGTCTTCGATGGCATAGATATGATGGTAGCACACTCACGGACCCATCTTCGACGAGATTAGGTCTGAACGACGTCGCCAATAATACCACAATGCCAAAGTGAGACCCGTCAAAGGTAATGCCACTACCCAATAAAGCCAGAACTGTTTCGAAACTTCCCACTCCAACAAGCCAGTACTCGGATTTGTATTCACAGTAAAGAAACTCATGCTGAAAATCGCCTGGTCACATCATGTTAAGTTGAGTGAAAGCATATGGAAGGAGGTAGTGGCACTTACGCTAACAAATGTTCCTGGCAAGAAGATCAGTCCAAGAATACTGATACCTTTCATGGTTTCACCGTCTCGATGCGTGAGCTTCGCGGTGTGGTACGCAAGCATGCTGTCATCTCGAGCGTTGAGATGGAGCGCCTATTAAGAGTCTATTGTCAATCAAGCCTTGGATCTCTTAAATGTCAAACTCACCAGACTCATCTCATTATCGAGACGCTTTTCCAGAGCTTGCGAACGGTTTCGGAAACCCGTCAACAGCGATGTGCAGAAGTCAAGGTCGTTCAGGATTCGCGAGCAGGCCAGGTCACGCGCTCCCGACGAGCGGGCACGAGCCTCTTTCACAACGCTCTCGATGACTGAAATCGCGGTCTCAAGCACCTCCGTGCTATGGATGATGTGTCGTGCAGTCTCATGCATACTCTCAGCGCTCCTTGTCATCCTCCCGATTTGACCAGAGCGAGCTTTCTCCAGCTCCCTGACGGCATCTCTCCATGACCACACTGCTCCATCAAAGTCCTCGACAATGTTCATGAGCACTAATGGATGCAGTGAGAGGGGACCCTGCCCGTATGCTTGAAATCTTCCATCCCGCAGGTCGTTTCCAATCTTCCATTGCAGGTCGTCCGGAAGGTCAAAGCAAAGCAAGGTCAGGTTGCCTTGTGGTCGCCAGCAACTCACGAAGCTGGGCACTTCCCATCGATGCTCGGGCCAGTGTCGAGAAGACGGCGGACGTGATGCCCTGTGCTTTATGAGGAAACGAAAGCAAGTCCCATAGGACGAGTCTTCGGTCGCTGCGGGTTGCTCATTCTCTTCTACAACCCGGAAAAAGCCACTTGCATGCTGGCAGATTTCTGTCCAGAAGAGCGGCGGTATCTTGAATGCGATCGAAAGCCTCTCTTGAACGTTTCGGGCTGCCTGGGAACGGATCTCGTCGGTGGTGAGAAAGCTACCGATTCCTCATCTTCGGTCAGTTTCTCAACTGCGTTCCATGGAACAGATTGGTGTATCAACTTACGCAACTAGCAAAGAATCTTGATGACCTGCGTGTTTGCAGAGCTCATCGACGTCCAAGGAGACTTTCTGCCATCGTTGCCTTGGTGTGGCGCTCGCTACTTCGCGACGGAAGGTATTTATTAGCATCTGGGAGCTTGTCAAGAGCGAGCGCGTCAACTTCTAATAAGACTTGTACAGATCTACAAAATCTTCATGTCCATCGGGCTTGCATAGGGCGATGCTCGAATTCTGGGCTCTGCCTAATTTGCCTGATTCGCCAACTAAGCGCCGGGTTGAAGACTGCTCGCTTCCTCACACATTGCCGCTGCACCACAAGGCTGCGCAACACGCCGCAGCCAGATTGCGCAATCGCTTCGGTACCAAAGCCAATCACCGTTGCATCTCCCTGATGCCGCGCAAGCGCCCACCATGCCTGGTAGGTCCACTGAGATTGGAGCTGAGATGCTGGCATGGCGACGTATATATCCGATAGTCATGAGGCTGTGATTGCCTCTTGAGCTCTGGTGCACCTCGGTCTTCCCAACATCCTGGGGGAACAGATTGGATCATTTCCAGAAGACGAGTTATTTGCAAAATGACCATCAGCATCCGCAAACGGGAGTCTTACGATGTCGGAATTATCTGCGCGCTTGATGTCGAGAGGACTGCCGTTGAAGCCAACTTGGATGAGGAACATGAACGGCTACCCAAGGTTGCGGGTGATGATAACGTCTACACCTTCGGCAGAATCGGCAAACACAACGTGGTGGTTGCGTGTCTCCCGGCCGGTGAGATGGGGAAAGTGTCAGCAACGGCTGTTGCTAAGGACATGATGCGCAGCTTCTCTATCAAATTTGGACTCACAGTTGGCACTTGCAGTGGAGTGTGGAGTGAGCAGAAAGATATCCGGCTTGGCGATGTGGTGGTAAGTCAACCGGATGGGATGCATGGCGGAGTGGTGCAGTGGGACTATGGCAAGATGGAAAGGGACGGAGTATTCAGCAGGACGGGAATATTGAACAAGCCGCCTCGTCCGCTTCTGAACGCGGTGCAAAGTCTGAAATCAAAGCACCGACTGAAAGGTAGTGCTATCGAGCATCATCTGCAGAACGCGTTCGTCAGATATCCGCTCCTCAAAAACGAGTTCGGCTACCAGGGGCAAAGAAACGACGAACTATTCCAGAGTAACTACAACCATACAGGAGGCGACACTTGCGATAGCTGCGATCGTACAAAGCTCGTGAAGCGTCTGCCGGATCGCGGACACAAAAGTCCAAAAGTCCATTACGGTAACATTGCATCTGGAGATAAGGTTGTGGGAGATGCCCTGACAAGAGATCGTATCGCAAAGGAAGAGGGAATACTCTGCTTCGAGATGCATGCAGCTGGCCTCATCGACTCATTTCCATGCATTGTCATTCGCGGAGTATGTGACTACGCTGACTCGCATAAGAACGAGCGATGGCAGCCATATGCTGCAATGACAGCAGCGTGCTATGCTAAGGAGCTTCTTGGTTTTATGGACCGAGACGCCGTCGAAGACTCACATACATCACGTAAGTAGGCCACTGCGTTAGATTCAACTTGTTCTATGGGCGATAACGATCCGTTTCCTGACGGGTGATAGGTCTTCGCGTACCCTTCAGCTTGGAAGGAATTCTAAAGGCAGACAGCTCCGTCCCATGCGCTGATACTATGAGACTGCTCGAGGCACTCCTCCAGAGCTCTGGCGATGAAACACGTCGAAGAGTTCTTGTCGTCAATAGTATGGGTGAGATCGGCAAGATACAGCTGTGTATCGAGGATTCCCGGAAACAGAAAGACGACGTGAGTGCCATTCTCGGGCTAGATGAATTCTCGAAAGATGCGGTGCGGCAATCTCTCCCTGGTGCCGCTCTCGGTCTCCCAGGCACGTCTAAGCTTAGAGTCGCGTCGACTTCCCGTAACGAAGAGAACGTATACCAGTAGATCGCAATTTTACTACGCTGGCACTCTTCGCGTTAGAACAAAACTTAGAAACTAATCGTGGCGATCATAGTAATGGTTCAATGGCTACAAAACTTTGCAGATTGCGAATGACGAAGGCGAAACCTTCATCTGAGCGTGGTCAGCGATCGTGTTGCAATGGAAACTTTCGGGGTAGATGCAGGACACCGTCTGTCCGCTCCGTATCTTGGGACTGTCGAGAGTCAGGTGCCGTCCCATCTGGACTGACTTCTTCACCTCTGCGAACCACTTCTAGAGACGCTTAACGGCTTGCCTCTGGCTCCAATCCAGGCTTGCTGATTTCTAAGACAATCCAATATCTCGATCGAGGGGTATTTGGAGTCCTATGACAGCAGAAGAACATGTGTTTCAGTCTTTCCTCAGGCCGCTAAGTAGCGAGCTACACATGTAGCGAGGCAGACAGCACGAAGCAAGCGAGATAAATGCACGCGCATCAAGGCTGCACAAAGAGGGAGGAGGGGACCCAAATGAAGCTAATGTCACCAGACTATAGAGCCGGCTTTCACGCACGGGAATGAAGGACTCATGATCTACTCGTCATGACTCGATTTTGGCAGCAGAGTCAGCCTCACTTGAAGTGAGACGTGAATGCGAGCTGCTTCCAAGATAGATCATACTGTCATATAGACATTGGTTGTCTATTTCTGCTTCCCTCGCAGTTACATAGAGACACTCCTGCCCTCCTTCGAGCTCAGAAGCGCAGCCTCAATGATCATCAACACATCCCTCGCTTCCTCAGCCTTGACCGGCACCTCTCCTTCACCCTTCAGCGCCCGCCCAAAAACTTTGTAATACTCAACATAAGTGGGCGGCGGGCTCACCGTGGGCCACACTTTCTTCCCCAGGCCCCCATCAGCACCGACGGTCGTCACAACCGCAGCACGACCCTCCTCCTCAACGCCAAAGCCCTCCGGCAGCGGTGCCCCAGCCTTCGCAGCCTTCAACTGGTCCTCCTGCGGATCGAGGTGGAACTTCTTAAACCCACCCTTCGTACCGCGCACCCAATACCGCAACTGCTCAGTCTCGGGACTCACAACGCCCGCCTTGACCGTAGCCAGCAGCTGCTTCTGATCGTAGTGCAGCAACACGGTGCAGCTGTCTGGCGACCCGCTCGTGACGCCGCGGCGCTGGTAGCCGACGAAACCGGTGACACGCTGAGGCATGCCGTACAGAGCGTAGACCTGGTCGATCAAGTGGGTGCCAAGGTCGTAGATTGCTCCATGGCCGGGAGCATCGACGGCCTTCCAGGTATCGGCCGGCGGGTCCGGGCGGTGGCGGTCGAAGTGCGTTTCGAATTCTGCGACATCCCCGAGCGAGCCAGAAGCGAGGACTTGCTTGAGGGTCACGAAGTCCGCGTCCCAGCGGCGGTTCTGGTAGACAGCAAGTTTCTTGCCGGAGCTCTGCGCGAGGGTAACGAGCTGGTCGGCCTCGGCAGCAGTGGGGACAAATGGCTTCTCGACGACGACGTGCTTGCCGGCCTGGAGGGCGGCTTTGCACATGTCGAAGTGGGTTTCGGGAATGCTGGTGATGACGACGACGTGAACTTCTTTGTCGGCGAGAGCCTCGTCGATGCTGCGGTAGGGTTTGGTGCCTGGGTGGTCTTGCTCTGCATTGTCCGTTGGCTTCGGAGAGCGCTGGACGATGCCATGAAGCTTGTAGAGATCTGGCAGGGCGAGGACGAGGGGAATGTGGAAGACTTTGGCACTGGGAGATGTCAGTTGATGCTATCGTCTGAAGAGTGTAGACTGTGTTGGAGCCTGCCTCAAACCATAGCCAACAATGGCCACATTAAAAGGTGGTTGCGCTGGCATAGTGGATCTGGTGCTTGATATGGTTGGAGATGATGTCCTTCACTGAGGTCCTGCAAATGCTTCGACAGAACAAAGCGAAGACTGACGAGTTATTATACCGTATCCTCCTACGTCTCAGAGGTGGCTCAAGCGCAGTCATACTTCACATCGCAGCTGATTATGGAAGCGTGCCCTAATCGGCTTTTGATCCAAGCCTCAAACACCGAAAACAGAAAGGTCCAAGCGAACAAAACATGAAGGTACATGCGAAAGTGTAATTGCAGAATACCAACGATGACAAAGCAAGTCTACGATTTAGAAAGCCATATCTCACTATAGTGTAGGCGCTGAATCGGTCTGAACAGTGAATTGGCATTGGGGCGCGGCAATATCTTTGCTTCGCGGCACGCTGGCCTTCCATCCATTGCGGCGTTTCGCCTTTTACGGCCGTCTGCTCGAATAGAGGGAATTGCAAGACTACATCCTCTGATTTGCTCGCAATACACCGAGCTTCATCGAGACATCATTGTAGCTGTACCTTCGTAGTCCGCGAGACTCCATGACCAAAATTCTTCAGGCTTCAGATCCACCAGCCACCCGTTCCCTATCAACAGCAACAGCCTCGAGAATCGCCAAAGCCAACCTTGGATATTCCTCAAGGACAATATGGTACCGCGGGAGTTTCCTCACCCGCAGCAGGTGCTCCCGACAATACTCCGCAACAAGGACACGTATTTCAGCATCCTGCTGCCCAGCCGTCCTGGCGTCCTGAAGAATCACCATCGCGGGGTTTTCGCACAAGCTGGGTTTCTCTTCCAGATACGTTCCGAAGAGCTGTACGAGCAGCGAATTTATGTAACCGTGCAAAGAAGGGGTCTCGAGAATGCCCGCCGCGTAGTGGACGGATTTGCAGTGGAGGACGTCGAACGAAGTTAGTCTGCACAGGGCTTTGTCAAGCACAGGGACGCCGTAGAGCCACTTGAGTGCAGCTTCCATGGTGTCTGCTGGTATATCCCGGTCCGTGACGTCGTAGACGACCTAGAGAAGTGCGTAAGCACCCGTAGGACACGCTGTGACCTCTTTTGTTGTAGCCAGGTACCTACCTCAAGAGGGTGCTCACTGAAATGACGGCGAAAGTATGGCGAGCCAGCGGCGAGGATTACTTTGTGAACGCGGATGATACGAGAGTCGTAGATTCTCACTGCATAGTCTGAATATGTTTCGCAGTCGTATTGCCTGGCGCAATGTTAGTAAAGCGCTCGACGGCCTTGGTTACCAGCCTGGCCTGATCTTACTGCTGTAGTCCGTCCAATATCAGCGTAGTTTGCGACATAATTGACTTGGTGGGGTTGGTGTTTTCTGGTCGTGGGCGGTGCAGGGAGTGATTCTGTCGTCGAAGTGCACAGAGGGTCGGCGGCAGAGAAGAATAGAGATAGCCGTGCGACGCCTTGCAAGCATGGCATGAATTTGGTTGCTACCTGTAAGTTCGTACGTAATTACGAGGCCCAGTAAAGGTCGCGAGGGGCCTTCTAATCATGTGAATGGTATGAAGGCTTAAGTGAGCATGCGGCATGTGACAATAGTCAATATTACATTAGGTAGAATTAGTAACCAAGAGCAATGAATGAGGCTTCCGCACTGTGAAGAGCCCCGTCGGCATCATTTCCCCATGTACCTGGTGAACGTTAGCAGTCGACCTTGGAGCATACGTTCAGCGAGGATGAAGCCACTTACGTATCACCCACGAGAATCCTTCTTCCGACACATCCTCCACCTCTACACCAATTCTCAAGTCCTTCCCGCCAGCCAGCTCAAACTGGCTGAGTGCTACCAGCACTGTAGGTGCCTTCTCAAAGACACCCTCTCCAAACTCGACATTACCTCTTCTTTCCTGCGAGTTCTCATCTGCGTCCTCATCGCTGCCCGTGTTGAAGCTGCCAGTGGCCACGCTGTTCTTTCCCTTCTTCAACGCAATCCAGGTAACAGTCAACCTCTCCGTGTTGTCGCCGCAATCCGCATGCGCGGTAAATCCCTTGTTGTTGATCCTAGTAGCCCAGAAATCGCAAGCATAGTCTTTGCCTTCCTCGGTTCCGATTCTGAAACTCTGCACCCAGCCAACGACGTCGACTTGGGTGCCTTTCGGGAATGCCTCGGGAAACTGAACCGACTTCTCTTTCTCGCCATTGGCCAAGTCGAATGTGGTGATGAGGAAGACGGAGTCTTTGGCACCCTGCTTGGCTTCGAGCCATTGCATCTCGGCGTCGTAAATCATCTTGGTGCCCTCATCGGACCTCCAAGCTTGAATCAGAGGCGAAATCACAGTAGGGGTGTCGGCGAAAACTTCGAGCTCGAGGTCGACGGCTTGTTTCTGGAAGTGGTCTTTTGCTTTGTGGGACAAGTCGCAAGACTTCAAGCCTTTCGCGATCTACATGCACGGTCAGCACCTGAATTCCATCTCTCTAGAAGCTTTCGCGGATACCTACCTGCGGCGGCTTTTCATATTTTCCTTTTGGAATCCGGATCAGCCGGGCACCTCCTCTGTCGGCTTCATCCGGTCGCGGTCTCACGTCGGTGACCTTGAAGACACCGGCATCCTCAGCAGGCGATCGCGAATGCGTGAAGAACTCGTCGCCGGTGCCCAGGTGACTTTCATGCCACTGCTTGGCTTCTTGCTCTTGCTTCTGCTCCCAACTCAGGCCCGAGCTCTTGCCGCCGAAACCAGGGATCCAAGAAGTCATTACGATGCGATAGCGATTATATTGTACAGGGTAGTGGGGTTGTGTAAGAAAGAAAGATGTCAGCAAGAGCTCTCGCGCATTGCGCCACACTTGATAATAAACCTGGCATGGGTTGAGCTACAGCCACATGAAACGGTACGTCATTGCCAACGCAGGTACCCTCCGGCTCCAACAACCTGGCGAGGCTGGCGGGTGGTGGAGCGTGCGCTCGCTGAAGATGGGGAAGCTCAGGAGGGATAGTGCAGCCGAGGTACGAGTTCGGGGACGACTGCTCCGATGTAGGCTCTCACTCCTCTATCTCTATCGCAGACGAGCTATAGTGGAGAATGGCAATGTTCGAGATAAGGTAAGCACATGTTTCTCTAAAAGAGCATTCCGCAGACTCCTCTTCAAACCCATCCGCAAGGCCTATTGCTCTCGTACAACCTTTCACTTCATCATGCCATATCAACAAGAAAGCTACCACCTGGATGCCGGCCCTTTGGGGCACATCGAGGGTTTGACCGTGACATCTGAGAACGAACCCGTTCTGCGATACTTTGGCGGACTTCCTTATGCCCTGCCACCGCTTGGTCCTTACCGTTTCCGTGCACCTCGCAAACTGCCTCCCTGCTATCGATACGGCACGGTAGCAAACCCGGGCAACTTCACAGGCAGCACAGGGATCTGCCCACAACCGCCGAATCGCACTCCTCCTGATGCTTCTTTGCTGGATGAAGACTGTCTGCAACTAAACATATGGGTTCCCACAGGGGAGGCTCCTAAGACCGGTTGGCCAGTTCTCTTCTACATCCATGGAGGCTTCCTTCAGTGGGGCAATGCCAACTAGAAGCCTGCTGCTCTGGCGCCACTACTCGGTGACTCAGCTTTCACGAACTTAGTGGTCTTGCCTTCGTACCGGCTGAATGCTCTGGGCTTCCTAACGGGCAGAGAGCTTGCGGCCGAGGCGACGAAGCATGGGGAGTCGGTAGGTAACATGGGGTTCTGGGATCAGAGGGTAGCTCTGGAATGGACGCATAAGAACATCACCCTGTTTGGCGGTGACCCTGCGAAGATCACCGTCGGCGGCTACTCGGCGGGCTCTCATTCGACGTTCCAGCAGCTTGCGCATGAGCTATACCGTGTCCCTCCAGAGAAGGCCATCATCAAACGAGCGATCATGTTTTCGAACAGCCCTGGCGTGCAGCCGAAGACGTTGGACGAGCATCAAAAGCAATTCGATGAATATATCACCCGGCTCGGCATCTCTCGCGACCTTACAGATGCAGAGAAACTCGCAAGACTTCGAGCCCTACCATGGCAGCGGCTCATTTCAGTGCAAAAAGAAATGAAAATCTCGGAATTCCGTGCTTTGTCCGATGATACCTTCATCGCTCATGATGTGATCTCTAATATCAACAACGGCGACTTCGCAGCCAAAATGCGCGCTCGCGGCATCACCCTCCTTAACGGCGAGTGCAGAGACGAGCACAGTCTATATCGTAACTGGCGCATCCCCTCGAACTCCTATTTTTCCGTCTACACCCGCCTCTGCGGCGACTACCCAGAACGCGTAGTGTCCAAACTAATGCACCACTACTGCCATGGCACGCAGTCTCTGCCGTCCGAATATTCAGATTGGCAGAACCTGTTTGGGCACATCTATGCCGACATCCAAGTGCACCATCTCGAGCGCGGATTCCAGAACGCCCTATTCAAAGGCGGTCTGCAGCCGGGCAAAGACGTGCTGCGGTACCGGTTCGACAGGCGCCTGAAATGCGTCGACGACTCTGTGCCTGTCGAGTGGGAGGTCACTCATTCGACCGATGTGCCGATCTGGTTCTGGGGTACGGATTACGCTCCTGGCATGACGGAGCAGGAGAAGAAGTGGCTGAAGGGCTGGAACGAGGGCTTTGCCGCTTTCGTCAAGGGTGAGGTTGTCAAGTGGGGACCGACCACGCCCAACCAGATGAGGCGGTGGAGGAGCGATGGCGAGACGGACGTCTGGGAAGACGACCGGTGGGAGCAGGGGCTTGAGGTCTGGGAATTGATCAATGGTGACACAGTGAAGACGCATCTGTAAGGTAAATTGGATGGGTCGTGACATTCGTGAGATCTATTCGCAGAAAGAGGAAAACGAGAAAAACAAAAAGCAACATCTACTTCTTCCCAACCTTGCCCGTGCCCCTAAATGCAACGGCAACAACAAAGAATCCTGCCATCGCCGTCCCAAAATTAAACCACAGCGCGCCTCTCAGCCCGCTCAAGTATGCTGAGTTACCAACACTCCCCTCGCCCGTGACAGCCTCCACAGGCCCCTCCTTCGCCTCTTGCACAGCGACCTGGATCGCCGTACAAATGGCCAGCCCAATGGCGCGCCCAACCTGCCCCACACAGTTGATCGTGGCTCCACCCAGTGCCTGATCCTCCTTCGGCAGGCTCTGCGCCGTGAACAGCAGCAAGCTCGGGAAGAGAGCATCCGCTCCCAACACAGAAAGACACATAGCCGGGAACCCAAACGCCCAATACGTCGTGCTAGGCGGAATGGGGACCGCGAAGAGCAGGCAAGCAATCGCACAGCACATCATACCCCACATGAGGATGTAGTGGACTTTGACACGAGCGAGGATCTGGGAGACGATGAAGATGGCGATGATGCCGACGACGCCGGTGGGGAGGAAGCGGAGCGTTGTCTGGATGGTGCTCAGCCCCTGGTAGTCTTGGTAATAGAAGGTGGCGAAGACGAGGAAGTTGCTGAAGGCGCCGAAGAAGGCCATCATGGCGAACATGGCGGCGGAGACTTTGGCGTCCTTGAAGATGGAGGTCTTGATCAAGGGTCGGCGGGAGGTTCTCTTTTCGAGGTGCATTTGCCAGAAGACGAACGCTGTCAGGAGCAGGAAGGCGATGACGATCAGGACGGGGATCCATGGGGTCGCCCAGCCGACGACGTTGCCTTCTGTGAGGGCGAAGAGGAGGACGAGTATTGCGACTGTGACGGTTGCGCCGCCGGCCCAGTCGACGGCGTTCTTGAGGTCAAGGGGTTGGCTCTGAGGATTTGGTTGAGGGATGACGAAGTGGCCGGCGATGGTGACCATTGCTGCGAGGATTGCCAGGATCCAAAGGACCCATCTCCAGCTAGCATACTGTCCGACCACACCTCCGAGGATGTTGCCAATGACGCTTCCCAGCGGTGCTCCGGCGGAGTATGTCGCGAAAGCGTAGTTCTTCGCTTGACCGGGGGGAAAAGTTACGCCCAGGATGCCGATTGCTGTTGGTACATTCGCAGCCGCACCGAGACCTTGCAGTCCTCGGAAGATGTCGAAACCTATCTCGTTCGGGACGAACGGACAGACAAGGGTTGTAGCGCACACCCAAGCAGACCCCCAGATGAAGACCTTTCTCTTGCCACAGACATCTGCCAGACGGCCCCAGAGGAGTAGAAAGCAGCCGAATGTTAGCGAATAGGCGGAGACGATCCATTGTTGCCGAGCAGCAGGAATGTCCAGATCCCGACCGATTGTTGGCAATATGATGACTACGGCCTGATTCGACATTGTGTTCAAGAATGCAGCTCCGGTCAGAGTGATAACGAGTGCTATCGCTCGTGCTCTGGACATGGGAAGTTGTGAGCCCGTAGTGATCGTTCGTTCGACCGGCCCACCATGTGTTGCCTTTTCGGGGTCGCAGTCCTCACTGTTCCCAACCTGTCGAGACCTGATTTCTTCAGAATGTTTGCCATAGTCATCCAACGTCTCTCGAGAGTCGAAGTACTCGCGACTAGATTTCCTGCTGTCTTCGCCAGAATCTGAGCCTACCGGCACTGCGTGAGGCTGTGTTCCCGCCTGCTGATTCGCTTCCCCAGGATTAGACATTATAGTACTGTATAGAACTGAAGCGAAGGACTGATCCTTCAGGTTGGATGAAGGAGCACTCTATTTGCGACGAAGTCATCTTTTCAAGGGGATCGTCGGTCTATAATAAATACTCACCCATCATAGTAGGCCCGAAACAAGAAAACCGTTATCAATCGCGACATCGGGCAATGATTTGCGGAAAATGTCTTACCCGGCGGGTAGCGGGGAGGATCTATTCACGTATATGCAGCCAAGAACTCTAGAGATGGTACCTAGGAAGTGATGAGTTGAAGTGACATCTTGAAAGATATTTCTGCAGTTGCCGTTGATGAGATCGGGTCTCGATATTCGTTAGGCATCGGGACACGAGAAATGCATTGTAGGGTCATATCCTGTCCATGGTCGTAATGGTAGTCAGGGCGACAAGAATCTCAGACATTCCGGCATCCGAAATCTCAACGTTTCTGGGAGTCATCCGAAGGAACATCGATACGAAGCTTGGCTTTGAGGCTAACCTTCGACCTCTTCCATCGTTCATGCAGCTACTGTGTGGTAAAGACTTCCGGCTTGACTGCCGAACTGTCTCGATGTCTCACATGCACACCTGCCGACGACAGTACTGTTCTTTGCCGTCAGCTACTCGAGTACCAGATGGCCCAGCTTAGGCATGGAGCTACGGAGCTCGCAGCCACTGATCTTACATCATGATCCCCCTCGGATCGCCGGCACATACTACACACGTAGCATCGATATCTTCCCGCGCCATGTGGATCGTAGCACTTACTCCTAATATTTCGACACGGTTCATCAATAATTGAAGCACAAGTCTATTCACCACATCTAAAAATACTCGCAAAATGCCGTCTCTCCAGTACAAAAAAGTCCTCGTGCTCGGCGCCACCAGCGGCATTGGCTGGGCTCTCGCTGCAAAGCTCGTCGAGACAGGCACCAGTGTCATTGTCAGTGGGCGTAGAAAGGAGAACCTCGACAAGTTCGTTTCGCAGTACGGCTCCCAGGGCAATGTCGACTCCGCCGTATTCGACATCACCGATCACAAAGCCATCCCGGGCTTTGCGGCCGACATGTTCTCAAAGCACCCGGATCTTGACTGCGTGTGGATGAACTCAGGTCTCCAGAGAGCGGTCAATTGGGCGAAGCCGGAGACCGTCGACCTCGACAAGATGGACCTCGAGATGAACACGAACTACACCGCCAACATGCACCTGACCAAGGCTTTCTTGCCACATCTTCAGAAGAAGGCCCCGCAAGAGACGTCGATCATCTACACTACGTCTGGTCTCGCTTTGGTTCCCATCCTGCACTGCCCTAACTACTGCGCCACCAAGGCTGCCATGCACCACATGATCCTGGCCATGCGTCAGCAGCTCAAGGATGCGGGCAGCAATGTCAAGATCATCGAGCTGTACCCGCCTGCTGTGCAGACCGAACTCCATGACGCCGAGATGGGCGACAAGGGGAAGCAAGTGGGAATGCCGCTTGATCAATTTACCGAAGAGGCCTTCGCGGGCCTTTGCGCGGAAGCCAACGAGCAGGTTCCGGTCCAGATGGTGAAGACCTTCATGGGCTACAACGGATGGGAGCAGGAGCGTCAAGCGACCTTCCAGAAGATGGTCCAGGCTATGAAATCGCAGGGTCACTAGATTCATGGATGACCAGGAAAAGTACGTAGGCCAATGAATGGTACGATCACACGCCAGCTGCCATGTCGGATTGTCGTCTTCTCGCTTCTACCATTGTGCGCTTCTCTCCGTTAGTTGGTAAAGCCCGTGACTCTAGCTGTACTTAGAGAATCCCGTGTCAAAGGCTAGTGTTTGGGGATTTTGCCGAAGCGGAGCCCCTCAGTCGGGGATTCTTTGCTTCGAAACTGAGACCACAGTCCGAAAGTCATTGAGGCCATAGTATCAAACGGCTTTTGATACACAGCATACGGAGCCCTGGGTGAGAAGCTTCACTGCTCACCTTCCCAATGCTTCATTTGCTTGGAGATATCTGTACAATGTGGTATCTTCCCATGAGATGCGATGACCCGCCCAAAACGCCACCCAATGCCGCTCGAAAACAGACCATATAGGACTTTTCAACTATCCTTTTACTTCTTCCTGACGTCTTCAATTCCATCATTTCTCACGTACTTCTCGTATTCGGCGTCATCTCTTCCATCCGAGCCTCTGGGCCCGGATCCCTCATATGCGCTCTTGCCAGCGTACAGCTGGCCTCCAGACTCGCCCTCCAGCTCTTTGCTTGTAGATATGGGCTTATTGCCTCTGAATCTTTTGCGCATGTCGACCAGGCCACGCTTGCATTCGCCGTAGCCGCGGATGAGCTGCAGGCACTGGGTCGGGAGGGTGTCCTTGAGAGGCGGGCGGAGGCAGTCGGCAGGGGTGTTTCGGTGTACCATTACACAGTCGGATTGTTGAAGACATGTAGCCAGCGCGGCGCCTGGCAGGTGTTAGATTTTCGAACATAGACGGTCGAGCAGATTGAATACGGACGGATGTCTTTGCAAGAGGAAGGCATTTTGCGCCGGCGAGCCTAGCTGTAAGAGAAGCAGGCTTTGGACGGTATGATTGTCCCGGACTGTTATAGAGCAAGGTGAGAGACGCGTAGGTAGGAGTCCGGCGAGATGATGACAAGGCGCCTGGTGTTTGATTAATCTGTCAATGAATTGGTGCATCAAATGCAGGTTTGGCCTTGTTCGGCTCCAGCTTTCGCGCGGGCCGGCTGGCGCGCAGGGGTCAGCGACTTTCACATGACAATGGCGGGCTGCAGAATGCGGTCATGATTGACATTCTAGGTCCGTACCACGCCCCAGCCATGTTACCCTTTCGTCTCGCCAGCCCACCGCGCCCAGCGGCACCACATGTCAACCTGATAATACCTGATACCTACGAAGACACCTGAAAGATACTGCGTCCCAATGTATTGCTAGCAATACCTCGTCACAAAGCTACACTCTTAGAAACCCCAACATGCCGCGTGTGCCCTTCATTGGCCGACTCTTCCTTTCGGAATACCTCGCACTCATCGCATCCTTCGCACTACTTATTTTCGAAGTCATAGCCCGGACAATAACGCTATTACTGCCCGGTCCAGTCGTCAGACTCCTCTACCGCATTTCACGGAACGCGTTCAATAGCCTTTCTTCTCCCCACTCGAGACGGAGTCGCAACAAGAAGAAGTCGGTCTCGAGCCCAATCGCTCAAGCCAGCGATTTTGTCGAGCTATGCGAACTGTACGGATACTACGCAGAAGAGCACATTGTACAAACTGGAGATGGCTACCTACTGGGTGTCCACAGGTTGGGCTGGCGCAGGGGAGAGGAAGACCAGCGCGTCAACGCCGGACCTGGGACGGTGGAGAAGAAAGTCGTCTACCTCCATCACGGTCTGATGATGAACAGTGAGGTCTGGGTTTGCCTTACTGAGAAAGAGCGATGTCTGCCATTCGTCTTGGTTGAGCAGGGATTCGATGTATGGCTTGGTAACAACAGAGGCAACAAGTACAGCAAGAAGAGTTTGCATCACAGCCCTACCGATATTCCATTCTGGAATTTCAGCATGGACCAATTTGCGTTCCATGATATCCCCGACACGATTGACTACATCCTCTCGACAACCAAACAGCCGAGCCTCAGCTACATTGGCTTCAGTCAAGGAACCGCCCAGGCTTTCGCCACGCTTTCTATTCATCCGACACTGAACGACAAGGTCGATGTGTTCGTTGCTCTAGCGCCTGCCATGGCACCACCCGGTCTTGCTTCGGGTATAGTTGCCAGCTTCGTCAAGTCTAGTCCCGAGATCCTATTCCTCGCCTTCGGTCGCCGTGCGATCCTTGGCTCAGCAACCATGTGGCAGGCTCTGCTCTATCCGGGCATCTTCACGTATTTCATCGACAAAAGCCTGAAGTTCCTTTTCAACTGGGATACGAAGAACATCACTGCTCACCAAAAGCTGGCCGCGTACCCGCATTTGTACAGCTTTTCCAGTGTCAAGACGGTCGTGCATTGGTTTCAAATTATCAGAAACGGCACTTTTCAGATGTTCGACGACGAAGTGGCGAAACCACTTGCCATGAGCAACGGCAACAAATACTACAAGGTCGCCAAGTTCCCTACAAGGAATATCAAGACACCGATCGTTTTGGTCTACGGAGGGAGTGACAGCCTAGTGGATATCAAGCTGATGCTTAAGGAGTTGCCGAAGCACACGGTCGCAAAGGGCATCCAAAAGTACGAGCACTTGGACCTTCTTTGGGCCAGCGACGTAGACCAGCTTGTCTTCCCTCATGTCCTGGAAGCTCTCGAAAACTACGCTCTGCCGTCCAAGACAAAATCCGATAGGTCAGGCTGGAAGGGCATTGAACGCGGTATTTTGGAGCGCTCCACACTCAACAGTCCTAACGGCTCTCTCCCACCCAACTACTCCGACTCCGAACGCCACCGAAGACAAGACATCGACGAACGCCGCCGCAACGAAGCCTACGACTGGGGCGTTGAAGACGTGGCCCACGCAGCGGACGAAAACCTCGACGAAAGCGAAGAAGAAGACGACAACGCGCCTGAACGCTTCGCTCTCACACCCCAGCAAGCCAGCCGCTCATCCCCACAGGCGTCGCGACTCCCCGTCACTGGCGGTGCCCGCTCAACCTCTCACGTACGTGCGCCCACGTCCGCGTCCGTACGCAGCGACGCCAGCTCTCAAGGAACCGTGATTGCTAAGCCCTCGCGCAGGATCCAATCGCCACGCGAGCGCGACTCGCCGCAGCAGCCGAGCGGCAGGAGACAGGGTGACGCCGCCCTGCCCACCTCGCCGCTGACTGCGGAAGCGTTGTCTGAGCGCACCGAGCGAGGATCAGAACGGCCCACGAGGCCAGAGGGTTGGTGGAGTTCGACTGATTCAGCGGCGGATTCAGAGTCTGAGGTTCGTTCCACGTTGGCTGAGATGGCGACACCGTTGGAAGAGAGAGAGGCTACTGTAGGAGTGGTGCAGACGAATGTCCCAGTCGTGGTCAATGCTCGAGGATCTCCAGCCAGAGGTACCATGGCTTCATGGGGATACGATGATTAAAGCATGATCGGTCAAAAAATACAGCGGTCTCAGCCCAACATCATACTTGTTCAGTCGTAGTGCATATAATGCCTCACACGTAGAAGAAACATATTTCTATCAAGCCTATGTCTTCTATACAAACGCCAAATTTCAGTGTGTTCATCAGACCACGCAGATATGCTCCTCTAACCGGTACTTTCAATCTTCAAGCTGCTTCATCCCATCCACATCCTTCCACTCCTGGCCCTCCCCGCGCTTCAACTCAATCACCCGCTCAACATTGTGCTTTCCCAACCCCTGTCTGCTGTCGTGGATATGCGGGCACGACTTCCCCAGCTCAGGTGGATACTCAACCCTCCCATCAATCTTCTCACGCCGCAACTTCAACACCCAGATGCAGTCGACATTTGTGAAGAACAGGCCGGCGGTGATGGGGATTTGGCTGGCGGTCGAGAGGTGGATGAAGCCGTCTTTCGCGTCCAGCGGGGTTGCGGGCAGAGTCTCTGGGAGCGGTGAGGGAGGCGCGGCGTCGAGGATCTTGTACCAGAAGGTGGGCTCTTCGGAGGAGGACATGACGGATGCGTGCAGCACTGCAGAGTTGCTATGGTCCTGAACCTGGAGTTTCGTTTCAGTTGTGAGTTGGATGCGAGGGGCTACAATTTCCCGATCGACCAATTCAGACGGCTCCGACCTCGGGCAAACGCCGAGGGCAGATCGTCCTCCCTGATCTTCAACCTCGCAAATGATCAGACCTGACAACACACATGGCATACGCATGGCTGATGCTATTCGCCTTGAGGCTGAGAAGCTTATCGAAGATCAAAAACTGGACTCACGACAACCGCCTGCTGGCCGTGTGAACGTCTGGACTACATCAGCGAGACCTTCGTGGACACAAGCCTAAGAAGCACCGGAAATGAGATCGGCGGCTTTGCTTGCCTTCAAGCCAATTCTGCTCCTCCCTGGCGCCCAATTTCCAAGCCTTCCCAAGCAGCGGCTAATTGGTTTAGAGGCGCCTTGAAGCTAATATCGAGCTCCATCTGATGTTGTCCCAGTACCAGTATAAGCTGCTCTCAACCTCATACAGCAATCCGGAAGAGTCACCCGAAGTATCAATGTCCTGGATGCAACTCTACAATCCGGTCAGTCGCTGGCTTGGTTCAACATACACGTTATGGGAGGATCCTCGAAAAATACCCTGGCAAGGATGTGCACGCCCGATGATCCCCACGCGTCTTTGCCCACACCCCGCACGTTTCCCCAACCTTATCCCGCAATCTCCAACATCCATGCGAACCATGCAACGCAGGGTCAGGTAGGTGGCGTCGACGGTTGACTGAGAAGGGCACCCCGGCGGCTCTTGCTGCCGCTGCCTCCCACCAGCCAAACGCCGTGCCGTTGTCGCCGCAAGGTTTACTCGATTGATCATAGCCGTGACCTCTGTTTTGTACTCTCGAGTCCTGCCTTCTTGATCTCAACTGTCTTCTCCTTGAAATATCTCCTCGTGCCAACATCTGTCTCTGTGCACCATTTGAGCAGCAGTCGGCTCCTCCAGATTGAGTTGCTAGACCAACGCGAACTAGACGGACACACTTTGCCGAAGGCACGGTCGCCATGAAGAAGTTTTACGGACTGAAGGGCACGCAGCTCAATATTGCTGTTGCCATAGTCGCTGGCATTGACTTTGCTCTGTTCGGCTACGATCAGGTACGGTGATGCGACTTGCCACAACAGGGCCTACTAATCGTCAATTGACATTTGTCAGGGTGTTTTGGGAGGCCTTCTCACTCTCCCGTCATTCCTGAGGTACTTTCCCGAGATCAATGTAGTCGAGCCTCCGGAGGGCATCACGAGCTCGCAAGCATCAAATTACCAGGGCATTACTGTCGGCGGTAAGCTTGCAAAGACCGGCGACCACAACGAAGTGTAACGAGAGCGCTTAAGCTGACTGTGAATCAAGGATACACGCTGGGATGCTTCGTAGGTCTTGACCTTTTGCTTTCCTCCCCCTACTTCCGCAGCCCTCATCGCCAAGGTTTTACGATGTCGCAGCGTGGATCTTTTGATCTGAGCACCTGCTATGTACTCGTCCATCTCCCGTAGGCAACTGCGAAGAAGCATCTTTTGAGGACAGTGTTCGTCAAGAGAAAGCGGTAGCAGGACTAGAAGGATCAAATCAGGAGCATCGCGAAACATCAGAACACCTGCTAACATTGCACCCACACAGTTCGGTGCTGTTGCCACAATATGGCTCGGTAGGTCTAAAGATGACCTCATCACCGTCGTAGAAGATCTACTGACAAGTCCAAGGTAACCTGTTGGGCCGCAAAAAGACTATCTTCGTAGGGAGCTGCATCATGGTCGTTGGCGCTGCTATCCAAGCTGCTTCTTTCAGCCTTGGTCAACTCATTGCGTCTCGTTTCATAACTGGCTTCGGCAATGGTGAGATTTCCAAGCGGCATTACGATATCCTGGAAACTAACAACACCAAGGCATGAACACATCCACGGTACCTACTTGGCAGTCTGAGACTTCAAAATCGCATCGCCGCGGCCAGATGGTCATGATCGAGGGAACATTGATCGTGTTCGGTGTGATGATCAGTTACTGGATCGACCTCGGCTTTTCCTTCCTAGAGCCTTCTACCGTCACTTGGCGATTCCCGATCGCTTTCCAAATTCTCCTTGCGCTGATAATTATTGTGTTCATCCCAGGCCTGCCCGAATCCCCGCGTTGGTGAGATATTGCGCTTTACCGCAACCACTAAGATTGGACTGACCATACCTAGGCTGATCCTCAAAGGCCGAGACCAGGAAGCCTTGGATGTTCTTTGCGCCCTTTCCGACCTACCAGAAGATGACCCCAAGATTCAAAGCGAATTCAATGCCGTCAAAGATACCGTGTTCGAAATGTCTCAGGGCCGCTTCAGGGATTGCTTCGCCGTGAACAAGAACAGGAACTTGCATCGCACCATCCTCGCCTACGTCAACCAGATGTTCCAGCAGATTAGCGGAATTAACATTATTACCTACTACGCGGCAACGATCTTCGAAAACAGTATCGGGCTTTCAGGCTTCACTTCTCGCCTCCTCGCAGCCCTCAACGGTACGGAGTACTTTCTGGCATCCTTCATCGCCATCTTTACCATCGAGAAGTTTGGGCGACGCAAGCTGATGTTGTTCGGCGCGGCTGGTCAAGCCGTGAGTGACTTATGCCTTTCTTCTACGCTACCTTGACTGACGACCTATACCAATCAGGCTTCAATGGTTGTCCTCGCTGGCGCCACCTCTCATGTCAGCACTGCCACTGGCATTCTGGCTGCGGTCTTCCTATTTGTATTCAACTCATTCTTCGCAATTGGTTGGCTTGGAATGACATGGTAAGCAATTGAACGCAACATTCTCGGCAGCATCAATGACTGACATCCTTCCCTACAGGCTTTACCCTGGTGAGCGACAGCGAAGACGTGCAGAGTCAACCATCGATATGCTGACCATTTGTAGCTGAGATCACACCCCTGTCGATTCGCGCCCCAGCCAACGCTATATCCACGACTGGAAATTGGTATGTTCTCCTTCAAGCTTTTTAACAGTCACGATCATTACGAGACTAGGCTGACGCTCGCGCAGGATCTGGTACGTCTCAGAACGCGTCCTACGGAAGACTGCTATCGTATGAGCTAACATTACCTGCAGGAACTTCATGGTGGTGATGGTTTGGTAAGTTCAAATTACAATCGTCCGCCCACTCACGCAAACTTTGACTGACATCTCCTTCTCAGTCCTGTCGCGTTCGAGAGCATCAAATACAAAGTCAGTCTCCTTGTTCTCCCATCTGTCCACCCAACATGCACATACTAAACCCATGCAGACCTACATCGTCTTCGCCGTGATCAACGCCTTCATGGTCCCCTGCGTCTATTTCTTCTACGTAAGCCTCGCACCCTCCCATCCCTACCCCATCCGTTAGACATCACTGACCACCCACACAGCCCGAAACCGCCGGCCGCTCGCTTGAAGAAATGGACGAGATCTTCCACCGCGTGTCGGGCTTCAAGGGTGCTTTCGACGTCGTCAAAGTCGCGCGCGAAATGCCGCGGCGCTACGGCAAGCACGGCGAGCTGCTCATCAGCTACGATGAGACGGAGGAGGCGAGGCAGATTGGGGAGAGGAGGAGGAGCTCGGTTGCGGGCCAGAGGGTCGAGGGAAAGAAGGGCAGTATGTCGGGCGATGGGGAGAAGGTTGAGGATGTGGAGGCTGGGCGTGAGTTGAAGTGAGCGGTTGTATTGAGGGAGGAGGGAAAATGTTTGAGGTACTCAGGCATGTGTGTGGTCGAAGGTTTTCTTTGTAGATGAGTTGCTTCAGAGGCAATCTGAGTGTTTAGTGTGTGCGCATGCATCTCACCGATCTCGACATTCTACATCAGGCGTTCCAGAGCAAGGCCCATTGTCACCGACGTGAGACTTGATCCGTCTCCCGACCCTGGGATAGTCCCAACCCGCCGACACCAGACTTGGACCACCATCTTTCAGACCGTCTTGGGTTCAGACTAGAGAGGAAGAGGGTGTCATCGCTGCGACGCGCACGCACGAAAAACCCCAGCTGCAGTCAGGAACAGCTGCCGCGACCTCAACCTTGCGAAGCTTGACAAGCCTTGCCAGAGCTGAAAACCGTCGTGAAACTCATTCTCACACCCTTCTCTCAAGAAATGGCATCCTCAAATCCATGTTGACAACGAATGTTAGCACAGGATGTGCGAAAGACGTCGACCTATCCGTTGGAATCGTGAATTTGGGTTGGTAGGGTTAGGGTTGGGGTTGCGCGTCTTGCACATCTCGCGGAGCTTGACTTACATTGTTCGTTTTGATTCATGTCTCTGGACTGGATCATTTTGAGGATGGTTTCCCGTCTATTTGACGTTGTTTTCAGCAGCTCGCCGCGCATTCTCGCCCGTGCAGTGGTTCATTCATCCGTTCATCGACAAAATCAAAATTCCCAGAGCTTCAAACCAACAACCCCTAAGAATTATACTGAATTGACCACAAGAGAAAGATTCGAGCAAAACAGAGACCGAACGTGAACGACGAACCGTCTCGGCTAACACCTTCCGTGACCATCTCGCCCAGAACCGCAAAGAGCAGGCGCCTGCTGCAATAATACACTGCCATCATCAACAAGTCAAATCCAACCGACAGGCCCATCCTGTAGAACACACACTTCACAGGCAACCACCCAGCAGAACTGCCCGATCCCAGCCCAAGAAAGACACTCCAAACCTACCACTTTGACTATCCTGTACACCATCATCGCCACGATAACACGCGCAACATTAAACCTCTCCTTTTCCCCTCCATTACCCATCGCTATAACCCAAAAAACCAAAAAGAACTCTTCACCGCATCCCCATCCGGCAAATCGCACGCGGCCACCCCTCTCCTCCCTCTCCCACCGAGTCCAGACCTCGAACCCACACCCAGCCAAAAACGAAAAAAACCAAACCCCCAAAAGTCCCACCACCCCCACCGACCTACCAAGCAACGAAATCTATCAACTACATCATCATCGGGGAAGCCTCCCCGACACCCAGCCAGCCAGCCTGCCTCGAGCCGCTCCACTCCACCCCACTGCACAAGCGCGGGCCATTTCTGCCGGACTGGACTGGACTGGACTAGAGTGGAGAAGAGAGGAGAGGAGATATTCTTGGAAACACAACACCCGGCCCACCCTGGGAGCAAGCTGGCAAAAGCAAAGAAAAAAAAAATAAAAATAAAGCAAAGCAAAACCGGAGCAGCTAGACCGCGCGCGCGCGGCCGCGAGGAAGAGGAACGAGAACTGGGTCCCCGTGCCTGCGTGCGAGCTTCAGGGCGGGAACGCCGCCGCCGCGGCCGCGCAGGAGCACTACTGCGGGGCTAAGTCGCCATGACAGCGAGGACTTGCGAGTTTGCGTGCGGTACTCTTCCTTCAGACCAGACCAGCTGGCGGGCGGGCGGCCGATTCACGGGCGGGAAAGGGAGAGGTGAGGAGAAGTAGAGTAGTTCGCATCCTTCGCGCGCGGGACGGCAGGACAGAACGGGATGGCGGTTGGGTGAGGATTGTGAAGACGAGGGCAGGAGCCGTGCCGGGGCTGGGTACTAGTGTAGCGAGGCACTTGACCTATTCTCTATCTGTCCGTTGATGAACGCGGCAAGTAGTGCCGCAGCTACTGCGACAGCGACAGCAGCAGCTGGCAAGGGCGGGTCTAGATTCTTGCCGTTCCAGACCTGCGATAGGCAGAAGAGTGGATCATGGACGGTCAGTAGTCAGTAGTGAGTAGTGAGGCCGAAGAGCAACACGAGGGAGATTCCTCGGCGATTCCGCCGTTCGCAGGACACGACAGCGCAGTAGGCGCGCTCCCCAGTGCGCAGCCGTTGGGTAGGGCAGACGGTCAGGTGGCAGGAAGGGCAGGGACCGCGTTGCCTGTCTGTGTCTGAAACAGGCAGGCCTGGTCGCGCCTTCGTGGAAGAATCAGACCAGACCAGGACCAGGCTGAGCAGGGGGCGAGCGGCTCGGCAGATGCGGTGCGGGTGACCAGGGGGGCTTGTTCTTCCGCCTGGCGTCTCGAGGAGATAGATTGATGATATACGTAGGGCAAAGTGGTTGGTGGACTGATGGCGAGCCGGCGGCTGGGGCGCGTAGCAGTGGATGGCGTGTGGGATTGAGCGGTCGGCTTTGTGCTAACGGGTTGCTTACCTCAGACGCGTGTGGTATCGATCGTGAATTCGCTCAATTCAGCGAGAGTGGTATGGTCGAGACGCCGAGATCGAGCCGAAGGATCAGGTGAGAAAGGTTGCGATCGAGTAACGTCGTGTCTAGTTATGACAAAGGTCCTGTCTGTCTAGGCGTGACGGAGGTAGTCTCGGCTCGGTCAGAAGTGTGCGACATGGAGTAGCCCTAAGTGAGAGGTAAAGGACAATCCAATTGAGCCGATGGAACGATCAGACGAGCGCGGGGCCCCCTTTGTCGTAAGCTCAGATTCTCGTAGCAGTCACACGGATGGAAAACAATGAAATGCATCTCAACCAAACCGCAAAGCGATATGACGTGAGCCGATCCAGACAGACTCGACGTCGAGACCGGAAGTGTGTCGCCTCGTTCATGCACGACGCAAACCTTTGGTGATTGATGTTCGCAGGCATTGTTCATGTCAATCACAGGAGAACTGCCATGGCGCCGAACGCGTTGAACGCCGTGAAACCCCCACGGCGCATGAACGCATTTCAGGTCCTAAAGCGGCCATGTACAAAGTCTCCAAATGCAATAAAGATGCACGGCAGGTCCAGCCCGGTCATGCAAGAGTACGGTTAAGTAAGTAGGCAGGCAGGCAAGCCAGCCATGGGAAGGCCAACAGTCGGGGACGAAAACCCGGGACCGGTACTGCGAGGAGCTGGTTGGAGTAAAGTTTGTCGCGACCCTCGAGGTTCTCCGCGTGTGCGATGCCGGTCTAGACAGGGAGTGCAGGCGGCAGGCGGCAGGACTCGCAGGAGGCCCTTGTCCGGCACAGGGACGTTGGAGGAGCGGCTGACAGGTGGACTTGCAAGGGCAAGAGCAAGGATTATGGTTGGCTTGGGAAGAACGAGGAAATCGAGCAAAGCGACAAAGTAAAATACGGTACCTCGTGACTCGAGCCGTTGGACAGATGTCAGCGAAAAGGTAAAGACCTCGGGGACCCTTCGCTTCTTGCGAGAGCCGGCCAGGATTCCCTTGTTGAGGGCCATGAGACGGGCAGGGAAAATGCCCCGAAAGCCACGTGCCTGACTTCACGTTGCCCAACATCGGCGCGGCACAGCGAAGGCCGAGGGGACGGTAGGGTAGGGTGCGCGTTTTGGCTCGCTGCCGATAAAGTGTGGCGTCCGGAAGGCGAAACGTTGTGGCTTGCGGGATTGCTTGGGTTCGGCGCACGGGAAATGAGACGCACCTTCACAGGATTGCGGGTTGGATTGGGAACAAAACCTTCAAGGCGCAGGGCCGACTGTGCTCAAGGTGCGTGTGATCTCGCGCTGCGAGACTACATTTGGCAGGCGGAGGCGTGATTCGCCCGTTGATCTCTCCGCGAGTCGTGCGATCAGCGGGCGATGTGTCTGTTTTCTTCCTGAGCTGCGCACGCATACGAGGCGATTATTGTCAACGACGATGCATGGCGATGATCTCGGGGCAGACGGGCTGGCGGAGTGGAGTGCATGGGCACGGCAGATGCCGCGACGGGCTGGCTTCCCCGGCGAGTGTCGAGATGTGCGTTTCGCTCTCGATCCAGATGTGATGTTCACGAAGGGTGCTGTGGAGAGGAAGTGGAGAGGGATGATTCCGCGAGGCGACTTCCGGTGCGAGGGACGAGAGTCACACCCTCGCACCGCACGCGGCGACGCGTTCCGCATCCTGCATTTCGCAGTAGTGTGAGCAGGAGTGACGTTCTAGACGCGATGCGCTGCGAATATCATCATTCGCGAGTGGGAGGAGTGGGAGGCAGGGAAGATGCCGAGGCGCGCACGGACGCGCGCGCCGACGCAAGCGAGGTGGCTGCTAACGCGCGCGCCCTGCAGGCTGCAGCGCCGTTTGCATGGGTCATGCCGGTCATTGCGCAGATGGCGGCCGCTAGGGCAATTTGATCATGCAATGCCTTGCGATCCTGTGGGTGCCAGCACGGCAAAACCCCGCGTGGGAGAGCAGAGGAAAAAGCGCGTAAAAAAAAAAAATCAGCAGCAGGCGGTCAGCGAGCGGGCAACGGTCAGCACGTGCGCGGCCGGCAGACGCAAGGCGGCAAGGCGGAGGCAAAACGGGCGAGGAGAGGCCGGCAGTGGTGGGTGGGTGGGGTGGGGGGGGGGGGTGCGAAATGAAAGGGCGCGCGAAGGCCAACGGCGCGCGGCGGGCGACAGCCTCGCAGAACGGGCGCGGTGAGGGACAGACAGCCTCCAGCCTCCACCAACGGGCGGCGCAGTGAAGAGTGTGGAGTTGGCTCGGAGTCGCGCCCGCCAAGCGCCAGCAACTCTTCACCCGCGCCCGCCTGCTGTGCAAACGGCCAAAGCTGCCGTCAGGCACTCAGGCCGCCAGGCCGCCAGGCCGCCAGGCCGCCAGGCTGACTAGCGCCAACGGCTATGGCGGGCGCAAACGTGGCTGCAGGCAGGGATCGGGGATCTTGCGTCGCAGCCAGCTCACCAGACGCGGCCAGGTGCCAGGTGGTGTGTCGGCCGTTGCACACCCTCCCCTCGTGCCGCTGCTCCTGGCCGAGGCGAGCGCGGGCGGGCGCGCTGGACTCGCACTGCCGGACACGACGCGGCACGGCAATGACGCCCGTCACACAGAGAGCGAGCGATTCGGGACGGCGCACGAATCTGGCAGGTGAGCAGACGAGGGCTACGCCCGGCCGCTGGCAGCGTCCTTCTCGTGCGGCTCGCCGCAAATGAAGGCGACGCGCAGCGGGCGGCGCCGGGGAAGCGCGCGGAGGATTCTTGGGGACGATCGGGCGAGACGGCAGTTGGTATGTTGGCCGAGTGCGCGCAGAGCGTGGCGGGTCCGGCTGGAAACGAAATGCGAGCGGTCACGCGGTGGCGGTGGGCAGAGGCAGAGGGAGATTGGCCATGCGGGTGGGAGGGGGAGAGGTGTCGGTGGGATGTTGAAGGAGGGCGCGGAGGGGAGGCGGAGGGGTGTGCGCGGGCTTCTGGAACGATTCTGCTGGTCGCAGAGTCGCTGGCGAGACTCGAGCTCTGCCTCCAATTTGCGATTACGGGCTCCGCTGTCTAGTGTGACGCAAGCCGCCGCCGCGTGTCTGCGGCGAGGAGGAAGCACCGGCCAGGCGGCCAGTGGGAGGCGGCGGGAGCGTTCAGTTGATTGATGTACAGTATGCAGCATCGAATGCGTGGTTGGAAGTAGATACGTACACGCGTGTTGGGAGGGCGAGTACAGTCAGAGGGAGCGTCATTCCTAGGCTGCCCTGCGTCTGGGTGAGAGTAGCAGCGCCGGTAATACCTGGTTGGTGGTGGTGGTTATTGGGAGGCCACTTGCCACCGCACCGTTGCCGTCAGTGAACAACGACATCAGACCACAACAATGACCAGACGCGTGCCGGCAGCGGTGACACGGCAGGGCTCAGGTGGCAGACGCCCGGCCGAGCGCGGTCTGCAGATGGTTGGTGGCTTGGCCGTTGCGGGCGGGCGGTCCATCGGTGTTGCGTGAGCCTTGGCCGCGTGGGATCCATGATCCATCCATGATCCTATCCCTTCGACGATGGTCAGGATGGTCAGAGCAGCAGAGTCGTGCCGATGGCTCTAGCGCCGGCTAGGGCGCGCTAGCCGCAACGTGCGTGTTTCAGAGTCAGCCGGTGCCAGCGACGCTCGCCGCACTGGCGCTGCCTGGCGGAACGGCCACCTTCAAGGCTCGGCCACGACTGGCCCAGCACCACCGCCCGCAGCACTCGCTCGCAGCAGCAGGTCGCGCGCTCGCGTCAGTGCAGCGAGTGGCCGATTGCAGGCGTGTCCGCGCCCGCGAGCCGGCCTGGCTAGCAGCATCTCGCTAGCCCTGCTCTTCTCTGCACAGAGAGGCCCGTTCCTTGCGCCTGCGCCTGCTAATTATCGTCGTCGTCGTGTCCCCCCGCCAGGCCAGGGCAGCCGCTGGCCTTGGGTTTGATAATCAACTCCCGACCGCATCATCTGGCCTCGCCGCCCAACTCCGCTCTGCCGGGCCCTTTGCGACCCTCACATCCCATCTATAAGGACCGCTGCAAGCTCGCGCGCTGGGGCTG
>JAKLND010000180.1:0-36263 GCA_022813125.1 Septoriella neoarundinis | reverse complement strand
GTACTAGAGTGGGTGACCATCTGGGAATCCCGCCTGTTGTATATTTTTCGATGAATCTTTTGCTGTGTCGCTTTTTGAGCGTTGTGGCTCTTGGAAGCAGACGTCACCTGCACTAGTCTAGCTTGGCTCATCATGGTGTCTCACTCAGAAATGGCCCATCTATTCTATTGCTAAGGTAATGAGTCTTGCCGGTTATCTGCATCCCGAGATGCCGTTCCCTACCCTCACGCTAAGCACACAACGCCCGGATAGAATTCGACACAAGCTCCACAAGACCATGTGCGCCAGAAAGCTTGTCCTCCGCCACGCGAAGCCTCATTGGCCGTCAGGAAAAATTCCCTGGCCGTTTGCCGTCACCTCTGGACCCTCGCGTGGTCTTTTTCTCGACGGCTGTCCCGGCCACGCCGACCCATGCCCTGACACTGGAAATGTCTGCGCTCGCCGGTCATGTAAGGGCGATAGGGCGCGTCGACTCTCTCGCGCTCGCGACACCCACACCTCCATCGCAAGTCGACGGCCACGTCCCATCGCGCCTCCGCACAACAGCAGCGCGTCAGGCACCACTTTTTCCTCCTACATCCTCTCACCCCCCCTCTTATCTGAAAGTCACACACAGCAAAGATCGCCACTGCATGAGCAAGACCTCGGTCTAGCACCGCTCAAACCCAACACCCAATAGCTTCATCTCACTCACCGTGGTCCTGGGCAATATCCATATCCCTCAGTCGTCCGAGCAGGAGCCAGCATAAGCGAGATGAGCTACACCACCGACGACTACGACATTGAAAAACAGGTGTCCGCGCGCACCAAGCCCCACGGCGACGGCCAATCCTCCTCCTCCTCCTCGGATGGCGCCCACGACCGCGCCGCCAGCGACAACGCCGTCGAAGACGCCAGCCTCTCGGGCGCGGACGGCTGGTCCGCGACGCTCGTCCGCCTCGCCGACAGGCTGGGCGTCGAGCAGCGCGGCATCGAGCGCGTGCCCGAGACGGAGCGGCCGGAGACGGGCTTCAAGGCCTTGCTGAACGTCGCCACCATGTGGCTGTCGGCCAACATGGTCGTGGCGGCCTTCGCGCTGGGCCTGCTGGGCCAGAGCGTGTTCGGGCTGGGCGTCGCGGACGCGATGCTGGTCATCTTGTTTTTCAATCTCATCGGGATTACGCCTGTGTGTTTCTTTTCGACCTTCGGGCCGAAGTTCGGACTGTGAGTTTGCAGCTCAGATCGGAGTTGATTTCCTTGAGAGAGAGAAAGAGAGAGAGAGAGAGGACGGCATGGCGTGCGCTGACTGCTTCCCACAGCCGACAGATGGTCCTCTCGCGGTTTTGGTATGGGTGGTACGGCGTCAAGCTGAGTATGTCAGCCGAGCTTGCATTCGCAAGAAGGAGAAAACTGACATGCGCCGCACAGTCGCCGTCTTCAACGTCCTCGCGTGCCTGGGCTGGTCCGCCGTGAACTCGATCGTCGGCGCGCAGCTCATCCAGGCCGTCAACCCGAGCGTGCCCGGCGGCGCGGGTATCGCCATCATCGCCGTCTGCACCTTCATCGTCTGCACCTTCGGCTATAAGCTCGTGCACGCCTACGAGTTCGTCGCCTGGGTCCCGCCCTTCATCATCTTCCTCATCATCCTCGGCGTCTTCGCCCACAGCGGCGACTTCGTCAACATCCCCATGAACACCGGCACCGCCGAGCTGGGCTCCGTCCTCTCCTTCGGCTCCGTCATCTACGGCTTCGCGACAGGCTGGACCTCGTACGCCGCCGACTACACCGTCTACCAACCCGCCACCCAGTCCCGCCGCAAAGTCTTCTTCTGGACCTGGCTTGGCCTCATCGTGCCCCTCCTCTTTACGCAATTCCTCGCCGTCGCCATCATGTCCGCCACCACCCTCAACGGCGGCGCCAACCGCTACCAAGCCGGCTACGACGCGACGGGCACCGGCGGCCTCATCGGCGCCGTCCTGCACAACCTCGGCGGCTTCGGCAAGTTCTGCATGGTCGTCCTCGCCCTCTCCATCATCGCCAACAACTGCCCGAACATCTACAGCGTCAGCCTGACCGCGCAGGTGCTCGCGCGGCCCACCGCGCGCGTCCCGCGCCCGCTCTGGACGCTCGTCGGCACCGGCATCTACGTCGCCGTCGCCGTCCCCGGCTACTCCCACTTCGAGCAGATCCTGCACAACTTCATGAACTTCATCGGCTACTGGCTGGCCATCTACACGGGCATCTCCCTCTGCGACCACTTCGTCTTCCGCCGCGGCTTGCGCGGTTACGCGCCGGAGGACTACGACGACGCGCGCAAGCTGCCGCCGGGCATCGCGGCCGTGGTGGCGTTCTGCTGCGGCGTCGCGGGCATGGTCACGGGCATGTCGCAGGAGTGGTACGTGGGGCCCATCGCGCTGGCGGCGGGCAAGGGCCCGACGGGCGGCGATGTTGGGCCCGAGTTGGGCTTTGCGTTTGCCTTCGTCGGGTATTTGGTTTTGCGGCCGGTGGAGAGGAGGTTGTTTGGGAGGTAGGTGATGCAGGTGGAGAATGCGGCGCAGGTCGAGGAGGGGGATTTGCGTTGGGAGTCCGGGGGTTTTGGCACGAGGGAGGAAGGGAGACGCACGGGTCGTGTGTATTTGTATGACGAGATACGTGTGATGTGATCTTCGATTCTTTGTCGGTTGTTCGAGCAAAGCTTTCGCCAGGTTGGTTTGTGGTGTTGAGCCGTTCTGCTGGCGGCCACTTCGATTCCAGATGTGTACAAGCGTTGCGTTCCGGAGATCCCTTGTGGTGTAACTCATTCGACCTCCTGATATTTTATTTATGAGAATCCAGCGAAGACCGTTCTTGTGCTGTCAACCCAGTCGACCAGTGCCTCTTGCTGCTGATCCTTCCTACCTTTACGGCTTTTTCATCGCCGCCGGTCACCCCCTTCAATCTCCTCTATGTGCCTCTGTCTAGCTCTTTCTTCTTGCATGCATTGGAAAATCAATCCTCCAAGGTGGCGGGTCATTCATTGTTCAGCTATTATATTTCAGGGAGACCAGCTCCAACGCTCGAGGTATCAATACCTTGCTAATAGACGTCGGCATTATACGGATTGTTTGGCAGGCAGGCTGGAGCCGGGCTGTGGCAATGCCATCGAGTGCGTCTGGTTGTGATTCAGGGGTATGAGGTTCAATAGTAGAGGCGCAAGAGCGCGAAGGGGTAGAGTCCGGTGATCTCGTAGAGAACCGTTGTCAGCTGACATGAGAAGGATTGACACCGCAATCTGGTGTGTTTGGTTGAGCGGGAGAATAGATTGAGGCCCTGTGACTCTTTTCAACGACAGTACGGTATTTGCCGACTTGGAGGAATGATTGAGTCTGTTTCCTGTCGATCTCAACCATCAACATGGGTCGTAATCGTTGATTTCAGTTCGTGACTTGTGTGCGAGAGACCACGGGCCCTTCCTGCTACTGGGTATACACGTTGAAGAGGGTAATGCCATCGTCTTGATCATGCATTCCGCGGTTAGCATTGAAGAGGTTCTGCTCTGGCCGGCCAGAGTGTGTTACTGGGGCTTGTGAGGGACGCAATCTTCGGAGCTCGCGTCCGTCAGGTGAGGCTGTGAAGGTGGCGGGATCGTTTGATTGCAGTGTTGGATAGTAGAGGATGTCGTAGTCGCTTTAATGAGCGAGGTACGGTACGGGGTCGTCATGATGTGATCAAGAGGGTCGATAAGAGCACCGGTCCTTGATATCATTCCCGTTTGCGTAGCTTCCGCCGTCGACTTCGACGCGAGGATATGTGTCGTCAACTTCGTCGTGCCTTGCAGCGTCCGGGAGCTCCCTTCGCGCACCTGGAAGTGGGGCTTCTCGCGCGCGCGGTGTAGTGATGTTGACGCTCAGCGCTGAGGAGCCTCTTCCAACCTGCCAACGCTCACACCACCCATTTCGTACGTACATTGCATTCAACCCCTGTCGATTGATGCTGTTCGCTGACCTCAGCAGTTCAACCATTGACAACACCACCACGTCAATATCAAGAAATGTAGGTTCATTGCCTCACTCAACAGCCTCATCGAGTGATCGGCGCTGACAGCTCCACAGGGACCATCTGTCAATTTACGAGTCGACCTCCGCCCATCGCCAATACAGCAGGATCATCGAATACTTCGAGATCGAGCTGCAAAGCCGCCTGGACCAGGACATCGATGGGACCGAGTTCGGCAACGCAATGGGGTGGAACGCGTGCAGTTCGCTGTACGCGCAAGCAAAGCGCGTGGACGACTTTGCCAGCCGTACCGCGTGCGCCGCCCTGTTCCGTCTTGCCGACTGGTGTTTCCAGAACGCTCCGCTGGTGCAAGACACCGTGTGTCCGCAGCGTTTAAACTGCGAGGATCGCCGCGGAGACGATCGATCTGTCGCTGACTGGCTGGCTGTGCGGGGCGTGAGGATCCTGGAAGGCCTGTGGTATCATCTGGTTGACGACGTACGTGACGACCAATGCGAGTTGGCAGCCTGCGCTGCTTGGTGGTGGTCCACGTACAGCTGGAAGCGCGAGGTCGACTCCCTGAGGGTGGGAGGCTCGCGCGACCGAGAGGCCTCATGGGCCGCTGAGACGGATAGGGCGCTACAAGTGGCATCGGCCGCAAGAGACACTGCGTCCTGCTTCGCAAGCGGTGTCGCGCTGTTGGCTGAAGGTGTCGCCAACTTGCATGAAATCGTGCGTAGGGTCTTGCAGATGAAACCAGCTTGGCGGACTCACGTCCACTTCCGGGATTGGGTGAGAAGATCCGAGTACGAGTACAGCGCGATGCCACCGAACTCGGACTTCGATCCCACGACTGGATTGGAGGTGCTTGAGCAGCGGACAGACTGGGCCGCAACACAGCTCGCCCTGTTCCGCAAGGAAGGCCTGCACAATGTCAGGCCCTACACGCGGTGATCGTACGTACTCCTTTTCTTTCTCCCTGTTTTTACGCCCATACATGGCCTCCTATCCCCTATCTTGAGAAGACGACCGCGATCTTCGCATGGATGAGAAAATCATCACCAGGAGCTGGATGCACGGCAAAAAAAAGAATGATGCTCTCATCAACAGCGGGCGGACTGTCAGACGTCGATTAGCAGGGATGTTCAGAACGCCTTGGGAAATCTGTCGTTCGCCATGCGTTTGGCCCGGCGAACGACAGATTTCCCAAGGACGATGACCTTCCAGAGGAACTGGGCTTGTGCGATCCGAGCATCTGGACCGTCGACTGGCGTCTTTCGGCCCTGTTTCATCAATGCAGGACTTCCATTCCTAGTTGTCAAAGGCAGCTGCGCGGATTCTATCACCAAAAACGAGAGGGAATAGGAGCCAATAGTTACATTCAGTCGTATCTCATTCGTCGCAATCCCTACTTGCTCACTGCCAAATCTCCTTTGGGCAATTTCCTACACTCCGGACACAACCATTCCCCTGCAGGCTCGCTCTTGAGCCCCACACATCCCCAGTGGAACCACTGATACTTGCAGTTGTCATTGTCGCAGCCAACCATGTCTCCAAAAGAAACTTTCTGACAGAAGCAATACAGTGTTGTGTCCTCGCCCTCATCAAGATCCTCCTCTCCTTCGACATCAGAGCCACGATCATTAGCTCCGTCAGCCTGAGTACGCGCAAGAGAGGAAGGCGTCGGAGAAGCAGACCCGTCTTCGCTGTCGGTCACGGAAGCATTGGTGCTCGGCGTACCGTCTCTGCCTGCACGAGCGAGTTGACGCCTACGATCGCCTTTCACCTTACTGCTTGTCCGACCGGAACGTTTGCCCGTGCGCGAGTTGGTACCAGGAGCTGGTTTACGATTTGGAGCAGCACCAGCTGGAACCTTCTTTGTGTTTGCAGGAGGCCTTGAAGGCTGAGCGGAACCAGCGCGGGAAGAACTTGTCGCCGGACCAGGAGTCGTGGCTTTGGGTGTGCCTGCTGCAGTCGGTGGTTTGAGATTGCTTGGGCCCTTGGGCAGCTGGATCTCGTTTGGTCGTCGTCGCTTGTTCGCCTCGCTGCTGCCCTCGCGTACAGACCGAGGAGCACTCACAGGAGTCTGCGTTCCACCAGCACGAGCTCCAGCAGAAGATTGGGCCATGCGCAACTGCGCAGCATTCGCGATGTTTGCCGCTCCACCAAGCGAGCCGATATTACCAGAGATGCTCTGAAGAGGGCCGTTTCCGACAGGCGTTGAGACACCCGTCGCACTACCGGAAAGCATGCTCGGTCCGTTCCAGTCGGCAGGAAACTCCTCACGAATGGTCAAATGGCGTAGACCGACGTCGAGCTTCTTGATTTGGCGCTCCAATACTATGAGAGCCTTCTCGCTCAGGCCGCACTTTTCCGCCTGCAGGATTTCGCACTTGTCGAAGCAATCATTGATGGTCTTGGAGAAAGCTTCTTCCTTAGGGTTCTGCACATGGCCACCGTTCAATCGCACCCACTTCTGAAGCGCGGCATCACGCTTGTTGATCTCATCCTTGTAAGCCAGGATTTGCTGATCTTTCGCCTGGATTTCTTCAAGCAAATGTGTCACTTCAGCTGGAGTATTCGCCACTGGACGTCTTGTCAGCACCACGCCAACATGCAGACAAGACAGTCATGAGAAACCTACCATCGTGCATGAACTGTTCGAGTACCGACGCGGCATCCTCTGGCATGTGGAGACTCATGATTGCGAGAATCCGCGACGACAGCCGGGAACGTGGCCGGCCAAATGCTCACTAGGCTCTGCGCAAGCCCTGGAAATTCGGCTTGATCGTAGCGCCTGCAGGGTCTGAATGCGCTCACCGGGGTATAGTGATGGAACTCGATGGATGTGAAATACGTGCGCCGCGACCTCACTCACAGCCAGAAAGCGAAGGGCGATGTTCGAACAGTCGCGCTAAGCTCCGCGCGGATCTGCCGCCCGGCGCCACCCTCCGCTCCCGCAGAGCCGCATGCTCGGCGTGCTCGGCTCCGGATTCCGGCCGCGACGCATGAAGATGGCGGGAAGACGAACTGGCGCACTCTGTCGCATAACACCAGCACTATCCTTACGGAACAGCCGTTGCAACGCTGCATAGCATGCGGCTGCCGCTAACATGGCAGGCTCAAACAACCCTCGCGCCGACGTTCAAGCTTCCATAGTACAGCAATGGTCCCCTCCGAACCGGCTCTCGCCCGGCAGCGGTTCACGAACACCAGTGAACGGCCACGCTCACGATGACGGATACGGGAATGGAGACGACTACACATGCGATGGCAGACCACCGCGGATCGAGACACCTCCAATGACAGAAGATGACGAGCTGCGCTGGCAAGATGAGCAACTCAATCGTAAGATCATGCAGCAGGTGGAGGACAACGGAATTGCGCGACCGAAAGGCTACAAAGTCTCATACCATTACAACAGCACGGTGGAAGATATGCACTTCGGCAGAACACATCCTATGAAGCCTTGGCGACTCACGCTCGCAAAGCACCTCATTCTTGGCTACGGCCTGCAATACGCCATGGACACACACGAAGCGCTTCCAGCCACAAAAGAACAGGTCTGCGCCTTCCATGACCCGGACTACGTCGACTTCCTCTCAGAAGTGGCACCAGAGACATTCGACCGTCTGTGCCAGAATCCGAAATTCGCAAAAGCAGTACCGCCTCCCCACGATGCAGATAGTGTCTATCTGGGGCCTTACAATCTCTCCACATCACCTGGTGCCGATTGCCCTGTTTTTGCCGACATGAGCACATACCTCTTTCTGTATACAGGTGCTACTCTGGCGGCGAGCCACCAACTCACGACTGGACAGAGCGACATTGCAGTCAACTGGTCAGGCGGCCTCCATCACGCCCACAAGTCCGAAGCTTCTGGCTTCTGCTACATCAACGACATTGTGCTTTCAATCCTCGAAATGCTCAAGGTCTGGCCTAGAGTTCTCTACATCGATATCGATGTACATCACGGCGACGGAGTCGAAGAAGCCTTCCAACGTCAGCCAAGAGTAATGACACTCAGCTTCCACCGCTTTGGCACCTACGACGACACGGGACATAAGTTCTTCCCGGGTACTGGGGATATTACAGACATTGGTTTGCGGTCGACACACGGCGAGCATTTCGCCCTGAATGTCCCGATCAGCTCCGGCATTGATGACCGTCAATACAACTATCTGTTCACCTCTGTGGTAGGGCAGGCCGTGAAAGCCTTCAACCCGTCAGCAATTGTCCTACAGTGTGGCGCAGACTCGCTCGGCGGCGACCGCCTCGGCCAGTTCAACATCAATATCAAGCAGCACGGTGAATGCGTGCGCTTTGTCAAATCGCTGAACGTGCCTCTGCTTCTTCTTGGCGGCGGAGGATACACAGCGCGCAACGTCGCCAGAGCGTGGTGCCATGAAACAGCACTCGCCACAGAAAACGAGCTGCCCGACGCCATCCCGCTCGACTTCATCCCCAGACCCGAAGCCTTCCAGGGCCGCGGCCACGGCGACGGCAAATTGTTTCCAGCTTTCGTTCGCTCGCACCCGAACTACTGCAGTAATTCTGACCTGGAGAACATGGTGAAGAAGATCGACTGGGATCTCCGCTATGTCGCGAATTCTCCATGGGTGCAAATGGACCAGCTTCCGAGAAGGAGTATGGTGGAGAGCATCACCGATGAGATTGATGAGGATCGGAAGCATAACCGTGCCGAAAAGGACCGAAGGCAGAAGGAAAGGGACCCAGCTGGCAGAGGCGAGCTGAGATAGGCGCGGATGGGTTTGATTCAGCGTGGCGCTCGGTGTTGCTTTTCGTGCGAACATGGCTTTCCATATTATCGATGGTGGGAAAATCACAAAAGGCTCAGCGGGAGGACATGATGGAAATAGGCCGGATAGGTGCCAGGTCTTCTAAAACGAGTAGCCCAAATCGGCAGACGCGTCTTACTGCGAGATTAACACAATACCAATTGCCATGATATATGAATTCAGACAGCAATCACCCACGGAAATGTCAACTCGAAACCAATCTGAATACCTGACCAATAAAGTTCGACAGTGACGGATCCGCCGATGCACGTGGGTCGCACGTTGCACCAGGTGGGACTTTCAACAGCCGAGGCTTCATAATTCTACCATCTCGCCTTCTGCACTACCAGATGTTATCGCACTTACTTTATGCCTACTTCAACCATGACACCTGCAATCGATCTAGGTGCCGGATCGACATCATCGCTTATCTCTTGTCTCCTTCCTACTCAGGAAGCTCGCTCGTGGCAGGCTGGGCAAAACCCCGCTGATCGCTCTCCAAAGTCTCCTACAAGCCAGACCACCAAGCCGCGGTGCCGAACGGATGATACTGCAATGCTTGTACAGCCTCAAATATGAGCGGAAACTTTCCTGGAATGTCATCATCCATGTGCATGGTGCTCTATCATTGGTCCGCCGCCTAGTCTGAGGACGGGGTTCAAGCAGGCGGCGTGTTTGGTGCAAACCGCTCGTTGAGATGCCGTGTTGACCAAGGCAAGTAGGCTCTTGGTCAAGGCTTCGCTGAAGAAGGTAGGTGATCTTGCGATAGACTTATCCCTGTCTCCGGCCTGCACTTCTCTCGCTTCTTTGCATTCCTACAAAGGTTGCGGCGCTCGCTGCACGATCCTGGGACTTGTCTACCTCCGAACATCAAGTACTAGCCTATAATGATCGCCAAAGTCGCCGCTCTCAGCGCTTTGTTGAGTTTTGCCAGCGCTCAGGCGTGGAGAGGGCTGCCAGGAAGCCTCTATGGACCTTCGGAGCCATGGGGATTCGCACCGGAGGCGAGCTGGCCACCCACGGATCTTGGAAAGGAAATCCAGCCTCAGAGGCCGGATAAATTGACTCGCGATATTGTCGCTCAGGTCGATCAGAAGCGCGTTGAAGACATTGTAACCAAGCTCGCAGATTTCGGAACGAGGCACACGCTTTCGATTCAAAACTCTAGCACACGCGGCATTGGCGCGGCCAGGGACTGGATCTATAAGGAGATGCAAGGCTACGCTGCTCAGTCCAACGGTAGCATGGACGTATACTTCAACTCTTACATCCAGCCGGTGGCAAGCCGGATCTTGTTCCCTGTCAACATCACCAACGTTGTGGCCCAGGTCAATGGCACTACCGACCCGAACAGAGTCTACGTCGTGACTGGCCATTATGACAGCCGCCGCCTTGACGTGAACGACTACACTGGCGATGCTCCTGGTGCAGACGACGATGCTTCTGGAGTCGCTGTGGTGATGGAAATGGCTCGCATCTGCGCCAAGCTCAAGCCTAAAGCAACCATGATCTTCGCAGCCGTTGCCGGCGAGGAACAAGGTCTCTACGGATCAGACAATCTCGCAAAGACCCTCAAACAGCAAGGCTACAACGTCGAAGGCAACTGGAACAACGACATCGTCGGCAGCGGCTCCTTCCAACCCTTCAGCCCCATCAACGACTACACGATCCGCCTCTTCGGCGCCAGCATCCTCTACCCCAACGCCTCGACCGCCGCCGAAGACCGGCAGATCGGCATCATCGGCGGCGAAAACGACTCCCCCGCGCGCAACCTGGGCCGCTTCATCGCTGAGGTCGCCGCGGGCGCCTCCAAAGACCTCGACATGCAGGTCGCGCTGATCTACCGACCGGACCGCTACCTGCGCGGCGGCGACCACCAGTCCTTCCTCGAGCAGGGCTTCCCCGCCGTGCGCTTCACCGAGGCCGTCGAGGACTACAAGCACCAGCACCAGAACGTGCGGCTCGACAACGGCACGCAGTACGGCGACACGGTCGAGTTCGTCGACTTTGACTACACCTCGCGCGTAGCGAAGACGAACCTGGCGACGATGTGGGCGGCGGCGAATGCGCCGGCGATGCCGAGGAATGTTACTATTTCACAGCAGATTGGCATCCCGGCTGCTGACGAGGACACGCCGCTGGAGATTGTGAACAATTTGAGCGCCTTCTCGTGGGCCACGGGTGGTGATCCGCTGGTTGCTGGGTACGAGCTCGTTTGGAGGGTCAGTGGCGCTCTGCAGTGGAGTCACGCGCTCGATGTGGGCAATGTGGGCAACGTCACCGTTGATCTGCCCAAGGATGTGATGCAGTTTGGTATCAGGGCTGTTGGCAGGGATGGCAAGAAGAGTCCGGCTGTGTTCCCTCTGCCGGGAAGCCGCTGAGAACTTCACTGGAGCATTTGCGCTGGCTGAAGCTAGGCCTATTCGTGGAAACGGAGGCGAGGGCAGATTCGCAAAAGTATCCAGCAACAGGGAGAAAACTCACGATTGAGATAACATGCACATTACGCAAGATAAGGACGTCATCGAGATCTTTCATTGAGAATTTGTCTCAAATCTACCTCTTGTACGCAACAGCGTGGTCCAGAATGAACTGAATGCCCTCCTTGCGCCAAGTGTCATCCTCGTTGAACGCATTGCCAGTGACGTTCGTGTCAAAGACAATGTTCTGCGGCTCAGAGTTGGAGTACACAGGCCAATCGGGCGTGGAAGAGTTCCTGCCCTTGTAACCGTTGGGGTCCAAGTCGTGGATGAACGAGGCCCAGCTGGTGCTCATCAGGAAGCCGAGGTCCTGGTAGGACTGCGACTTGTTCGCGTACGGATTGACGGTTCCCCAAAGCGGTCCGTAGCCCAGGCCTTGCGTGTTATCGAAGACGAAAGCGACTTCTTGGAAGTGCGTGACGCCGGTCGTGAAGGGAATGCCGTTTGGGATGGTGTTGAAGCGGTAGCTCCAGGCGTCCACGCCATTCGCGGTCCAAGTTTCGCATGCACCGCGGCGGTTCGCGTGCATCATAGCATCGCCCCAGTAGGCCGCGCTGCGGCGATATTGGGCCTGGCCCGGGTATGTGTAGTTGCCGATCTCCTCGACGGGCGGCACCCAATAGTCGGGCGTGTTGGGGTAAGCTTCCAGCGCTTCCGGGATGAAATGCTCTGGCAAGATAACGGAGCTCTCTGGGTCAGAAAGGGTGTCCACAAAGTCCTGCTCAGTGTCGATGCCGCGAGGGCCAAAGGCGGTACCCTCATCTGTGTTTGCACCAGATATGATAGGAACCTTGACAAAGTCGCCGTCTTCGAGCTGGAGGCTTCCCCATCGTTGAACGAAATCGCCGTCAACGATAACGTTCCAGTTGCCACCTTCGGTGGAGTTGAAGAAGTTGTTGACTTGCTCGTACGGAGCATAGCGAAGGCAGTCGAGAGTATCGGTGGCGTTACCGCAGCCGGTTGCATTTACCAATGCATCGTAGCCGGGCTGGTAATCAATCTCGGAGCGGTAGCTGTTGTAGGCGACAGGGTTGCCAGACTGCATGATGCCTGCTCTGAAAAGGCCGTCATCACGGCCGTTGTATGCAAGTAGGTGCCAGCCGACAGAAGCGGCGCCAGCAGACTCTCCCCAGATGGTGACTTTGCTCGGGTCGCCACCAAAGGCTCCAATATTTTCCTGCACCCAGTGGAGGGCGAGGCGCTGATCTCTGAGAGCAATGTTGGTGTTGCCGCTGCCAGTGACCTGCTCAGAAGCCAGGAGACCCCAGCCCTGCAGGCGGTAGTTGATGGAGACGCCAATGAAGGGCTTGCCGATCTTCACGCCGTTTTCGACGATGAAAGAGAGGTTGTAGCGGGCATCACGGCTGCCACCCATGCGGAGGCCGCCACCGTGAATCCACAGACCAATTGGCAGCTCTTGATCTTCGTAGCCGGAAGGTCGGACCACGTTCAGGTACAGGCAGTCCTCGGAAACGGGGTATCCGAGCTGATCACCGCCATAACCGACGCAAGAGGACGCGTATTCGGTTGCCTCGTAGGTGCTGTTGTAGGTGGTGTTCAAAGATTGTGGGTTGCGGAATCGAAGACCGTTTACCGGAGGCTGGGCGTATGGAATGCCCAGGAAGTAGTCCTCATTGTAGGTAGACGAATGAACGCCAGAAATGGTGCCATTCTTCACGTCGACAGTAGGAGCGCCGCCCCCATAGGATGCTTGACGACGGTAGCTGGGAGCCGCACTGGCAACTGCCAGCAGACTCGCAAAGATGGTGAGCATGTTTGGAAGAATGAAGACGGGCTGAGAAGGCGAAGGCAAGTCTGTAGGAGCAGGCTGTCTGTTTATTCTTATATAATAACCATGCTGGCGTAAGAGTGTGGATGTCGGCGCCGAGAAGCGCGGGCTGTGCACGTCATCGCGAGGGGGCCAGTAGCCGAGGACGGCTGGTATAATGGCTGATCTGCCGAAAAACGTCAAGCTTTCCCACCGTTGAGAGTCATGGGACTGACGAAGACAGAGTCTACCCCGTGCAGGGACGATCTTGGGCAGGGTTTGGAGATTGTTGTGCGGGGCATGTGCGGAGAATTGCAGCGTGGTCGTCTCGGTCAAGCCCCGTTTTCTCCGCTTGGAAACCTGCAACGCGATTCAAGACGCCAGCCACGTTGCGTCTTAGCGTGCAAGAAGATTTCTTGGCTGCTATATGAGGGAATTACCGACCGCATGCACAGGCTAAAGTTTTACCCACAAGTAGTAGATTGCTCTGCTCTCGCGCCGCGTGCTGTCAAACGGCTTGTGGATTGCGCGTTCTTGGGAGACGACGAGAGGTGGAGTTTGCCGAAGGCAATTTGCATCGCAGAAGAAGCTTGTTCATCCTTCCAAGCAAAGCTCTACTTCGCAATGACCACACTTTCTCTGTGTAGCCAGTGGAAATATTTAAACGGCAAGGAATTCTCTGACAATTGAATCTCTTGCTACAACAAAGGGAAGCTGTGGGTATAGTAGCACAAAAGGGGGCTTCAAACCATATGCCCTCCAACAAACTCACTCCAAGGTATGCGGAGATGTAGTGATTATCACCAAGACACCAAGACATCTCAGACGATTGAGGTCTGTCCAGGCTGTTCTGATCGTACTATACAGTTGAGATTATCGCTTCTACTGATTCTTGGGCAAACCATCGCATACCCAAGTCACAAGAGCAGGAGAGTAGCGATGCCAGATAATTGGAGCACGTGCGAAGATATTTTACCGTTGGCACATGTTGTCAAGACCAAAGTTGGGTCCCCGATCATGCTGAAAGCTGGCGATCAGAAACCACAGGAGTGCTCAGATGTGGATTAATCAAGAGGACAACAAGATAAAGGACATCTAAGGCGAGACCGTCGGGCACCATGACTCCAGCGCGCGATCAGTCACTGCTGCGTTGGCGCATAAAGCTTATCGCTGACCGAAGGAACAGGAGCTGGATATCGTGTTTGTGCACATCGACGAGAGCGTCATAGCCCAAAGCGAGCGACTTTGAAAGTGAGCAAGGGGTAATGTTAGTCTTCGACAATCTGCAAATAGAGGCCGAAATCTTTCAATTGAGAGCTAATACTCTCACGACTCACGTATGAACCTGCAAACGGCGGCGAGTCTCGTCGCCGCGGCGTACGTGGTGCCACAAGACGCCAATGGCTCATATGCAAGGGGCGATGGTGAAAAGGCAAACAACGACATGGACTCCTAATCAACGGCCATGGGCCTCATGTGCAAGAAGGATCATAGCGAATGAAATTCGTTAAATTGACTCAAACAGTGATGTAAATGACGAAGCGTGCGAGGGGATTCGAACCATCGAACACGGCGCGTACAAAATGTGATGGAACCGTTACTACCCGCCTTTGGAGAATAGTAACGGTTCCTGAGGTAATGACGTTCTTGATGTTATATATAAGGTAGGCTCTCATTAATCCCCCGATCTCCAATCCGCCGCTGCTAGGGGTGTCAGGTAATCAGGGGTCTCGTGGCGGTAACATCAACCACGGGCTCATGCATTACATCGCCTTTGGGTTGCTACAAAAGCTGCAGCAAGGGTTGAGGACGTGATGACACTGGTAACATAATGTGAAATCACTCTGTTTGTTTGAATCAATTTAATACAGAGGACTTGTCAAGCAGACGGTCTCGCAAGATTCACTCAATCAGGATATGCTACCTTCTCCAACTGCATGCACCGCACCATCGCTCTCTATGTACTCGAGGCGGTACGCCCACTAGACAGTCGGACGAACGTGCCAACGCGGAAACCGTCCTGACGATCCTCAAAATGGGTCTCGGAATCCACGAGGGCACATTACGCAGACTGTCGAGTGAGCGTGTCCTGCTGTTCTTCGCTCGCGAAGAGCCGGCACTCTCCAAAGTGAAGAACAACAGGACCACCGCCTCCTCCAACCCCTCCGCATCGCCCTGCATCCCGCGGCAGCGCACGGTGGGTGGAAGGGTTGTGTGATGAAGTGATTGGCTGGTGCTGCTGCTCCGGCTCCGTGATGACCACCGTCCACAGAAGCAATAACTTCTGCGGTGGTGGCCACCACGATGCAAGGAGTGCCTCCACGCCCATCTCCACCACATCGGCCACCGGGGTGGCCCACCCCTTCCGCCATCCGTGCGTCCGGCTGCCGCGGAATGTTCCAGTCCCTTGTTGAGTGGACCAGAAGACTAACAGAACGACGAAGTCAGTGTTCGGTCGCAGCAGCAAGGTCGCAGTGGGATATTGGGACTTACCAATATGTCCAGGGTGATGCGGGCTGCCATGGAACCGTTCCTATTCTCCACTTGGATGCCGATCTATTCAGCGGCGGCTTCCAGGGCCTTGGTGGCCGCCGACGGAAGGCGGGGTGCCGTGAGAGGTTTGCTGGGCTGGACGGCAGTGTCTTTGCAGCTTGTGACACCGTTGACGAGGTGGACTGCGAAATCGATCAGTATATGGCCGAATCAGGACATTGGGGGTTGAGGGGGGATGCGTACCGTCGGGCGTGCCATCGAGGCGATGTGCGTGACGAGCAGCAAGCTGTGCTGATGAGGTGTCGACACGCTTGTGATGTGAGAGACGACTGCGCTTGATGTTTCGGCTCGTTGTGAGTCGATGGCGGCCGTTGCGGTGGCTGTACACTCGATGATGGTCTGAGCGGGCGGTGGGCAGCCGGCGTCGCTCATGGAGTTCTGATCGGAACGACTGGCAATGTTAGTGAGCGTGCGTCATCTATGTGGAGGCGTGAAAATACTTACTGTAGCCTCTGTGGGCGATGGCGTTTCCCTGCAGTGTCGTGCACGGTGGCTTGTCGTTCACTGCCAGGACGCTGCAGATGAGCTACGTTGAGCGGAAGTGAGGTTGGTGGTCTTGGATCTGCAGCTTTGCAACGACGAGACTGCGATGAAGCTCTGCAGTAGTAGTGTGTTCGTGTGTGCATGGTGTGCGGTGTGGTGTTAGTGGAGTTGTTGTGTGTGATCGTGGTGGGGTGAGTGAGTGAAAAGGTTGAGGAGAGGAAGAGGAAGAGAACAAGCGGAGGCGGTAATATTGAAGAGCAGGCAGCCGCCAAGACGCTTGCCTTCCTCGAGGCATGTGGAAGGAGCTTCACAAGCCTGTGACGGGCGAAGCAGGATGAGGCCAGGTCAGATCTGAGCTGCGAGGGTCGTGGATCGAGAGGATTTCGGTGCATTGCCTTGCCCTTCCGAGCAACCATGAGCCATGCGAGGGATGTATTCGATGTTACGCCTTGTGTTTTCAGCAGGGGATGCTCATGGAGCTTTGAGGGATAGCCGGCGGCTACGGCGGTCAGTGTTGAAGGGCAGCGTGGCTTACGCTCGTCACCGCGTGGGCGCGTCTTTCTGACTGCCGACGCGATACGGCACTACCATTGAGCAACCCACATCTTTGATTATCCCAAGACTTTCTCTCAGGTAGATAGAGCATCTCAAACAACTCGACTTGATTCGCAATGCCTGTTGCTGTTCAAAGCTCGTCCGGATACAGGCGTTCGCTCTCCTGATGGTAGCACGTGAAAGTCGTTCACAATCTCAGTCACAGATCAAAGTCAAACATTGTTCTGATCGTAGACACGGTGAGAAACCTCTTCTTGAATTTTCACACCTCTTGTGCCCGTTTCAGCCTCCATAACAACACGAAACCAATCGGTACCATTGAACGCAACCATGCGCCCCATTATCATCCTCGCAACAATCCAAGTCCTCATCGCTTTCGCTCTCACTGGCCCTATCGACGATCCCAGCAGGACCGACACGCTTGGATGGATCGAAAGAGTCTTGTCAGCAATTCTGTATCTTGGATTCCTGCGCGTGGCCCTTCGTCGTTGAAGAACACGCTTCCGCCCTCGTACTCTGGATGATATGACGACATAGTCGTCGAGACCTGCGTAACTCCCTCCGGCCTCCCAAGAGAGGCCCTTGCCCGACGCGCCCGCCGAGCAGCCACCCGGCGCGTAAAAGATGCACAAGCGCCGCTATCATCAAACCCCCGGATACCGCGTGAGGTTTAGGCAGGAGTCGGCCAAGGCCGGGCTACAATGCCACAGAAGATGGAGCGCAGCGTGTTGGAGGAGGCTGAACCTTAGCGCCATGCTCGTCGATAAGAGCATGGGAGACACCGGTGAGCACAACTCGTCGACGCTGCTCCAGTACGGCCTCAAGCCAGAGCTGAGACCGGAAGAGAAGATACCACCAGAGATCTGATCGCCTACCGCAGTAGGCAAAGAGAGAAGCTGATAGAGAAAATGATGCCTCCCAGAGAAGGCGATCATATTCACGGCCAAAGATTGGAGCAATTTCTCCCATGAGAGACAACGATAGCTCAAAAGCAAGCAAACGACTTCCAGGGAAGGCATTTGGCGCAACGGGTTTCTGCAGCTATGACGATTGCCTGAACATGCACAGCGGAGACTACCGAGAAGTCATACCAAGAAGCGACAGCCATGGCTATCACAACTGGTGATCTGCCGAGATCAAAGAACGGTCACCGACTCAAGGCAACGAAGCGACAGCCACAGCGTGTACAGCTCGCGCGCAGGTTTTCAGTGTCCGAACCACAGACCGACAGCCAGGACAGTCACAGTCGATCCTCCGTTCTGGCACCAGCAATGCTTGTCGCTCGATGTGGGAACAATTCCATCAAGGCGTCTGCCAAAGTATCCGCCAGTTGCATTCCTTGGTCTTTTAGATCCGGCACCAGAGCAGCAAGCAGTCGCCGCCAGAAGAAGGTATGGTGCTGGTAGAAATTAGATGTCGTGGAAGAGGGTGTGTTGGAAGAATTATCTACAAACACAGGAAGGTTGCAGCACCTAGCGTTGATAGTGAAAGCAATCCTGGCTCGGCTGCTGCTGGCTTGCAGCAAGGTTTGCGGTCACAGCATTTTCCCCAGAACCTCCGCGCAAGCTGGTAGTGACTGCGCCGTCGTCGAATTCAATGATTGCTGAGAACCCGCTCCAGCTCTCGAAGGAAATGTACGCCGCCAGAGCAAGGATCACTGACCTGAGAGACACTCTGGTCACTACCGAGACTTAATGCTTTCGGCTGGAATGCAGCGGGCCCGCTACAACATGGCAACAGGAATGCAGCTTCGCCAGATGAGAGGTCCCGCCCATGATGCACGTTTCCACACTGTTACACACAGATACCATTACAGACACGAAGCTCGATAAGCATTTGCAGTGCCGTGCTCGACACCATCGCGCCAAAGCTGTAGGCGGCGTTCGGCAACGCAGGTGGATCCAAATGTCCTCCATCCATGTATAAGGAGCCAGTATAGCGATGAGCCAATCATCGTGCAATCTATTCCGCCCGACAGCGATCCTCCTCGGTAATACTGGCAGCCAATCGCAATGCTGCAGAAGGCAATGCCCGGGATCTCCTCCGTGAAGCTTCAAGACCGAAGGACGGCGACGGCAAGCCACAATGCAACAAGCGCTCGGCTATTTTGCTTCAATCTCCAAGGAGCAGAGTACTGCTTTCGCCGCGCCCAGTCTTTGCACGTAGAGATCAGCACTCGAAATGACGACTCCACGCCCTGGTTAGCCTTCATCCAAAGGCGCCACCGACGATGAGCTCCTGTCCGATAACGGACCATTACAACAGGTCCAACCTTCACAAAAGCCCCTGCGGACGCGTTCATCAAGAATCGCCTGTCTCAACCCGCGGGCCCATCCCCGAGGTCCAGCGTCCTCACGCTCTCGGGCAGCCGCGGCCAGCTCTGCACGCACAGCAGACGCCTATCTCCACGAGAACGCAAAAGGAAAAAGTGGCACTAATGCAGCACCTGCATTGCCGTTCCTGGCCGAGCGAAAGATAAGATAGGGCAAGAACGCAGAGATTACACGATTTTCCGACGTCTCGGCCCCGGACCGGGCCTTGAGAAATACCTTATTACAGAACCTAAATTCTCTCGCTGGAGAGTCGGCGCGCTAGTGGCGGACGGAGGTGGGAGGAGATCTGGTGTGCGTCATGAGGTCTGCTGACCACGTTAATGGTGTGGCCCGGCCTGGCTGCTGGGTGTTGTTGCGATGCAGCACAGCGTAAGGCGGAAGGGCGAGTCCGTAAGCCAAGCTGGCAGTTGGCAGAACGGACTTCGTCGAATTCGCAGCGGCAAGACACTACACTTAGAATGACGAAAGCCTGAGACACGTCTTCATCCCCACGGCTCTGGCTCTCAAACCCGCACGCGACAGCCGCGTTCCAATCAGCACGCCGCCAAATCCCAACCCTCTCATGTCCAGCGCTCGCGAACTCATCATCAAGCATAGCCCGCCTCCGACCGCTCCCTCCAAAGCGACCGCCAAACCCCCGAGCCCGCTCTCCATCCCAGTTACGCAAAAAGCTGCATCGCAACGTCGTCCGACAATAGCCGCCATGGACTTTGCGTTTCCCTTACAGCACCGAATCGCAAACCTACCCCACAAGGCTGACCCACAGGCTTCAAAGCCGCTCGGCTTTTTTGCTGCGCTGGTAACGGGCGCGCTAGGGCGTTTCTAGTGCGCGTGCGGACTTGAGGGCTGGGTTTGGTGCTTGAGGGGACGTCGGGTCATGGATGGTGAGGGGAAAATGGAAAGAGAGGGTGTGTGAGAGACTTGAATGTTTTGAAGTGTTTTCTTCATGATGAGTTGGTATATAATGTGTGATGAAGTGTATGGAACATTGCGCCTGCAGATTCTCTGCTGCTCGTAGTAAGAAATGCTCCCCATGCATGTACAGTTTGAGGCAAAAACAAAAAGCCCCCATCCATCCAACCGTGCTTAAAATCGCTCGCTAAAACCTCGATGATGGTGTCAGATGTCAGAAGATTCGTGTTAAAATGTCATATCCCGCAGCAGCAGCAACTGCTGCTGCACGGCCCCTTCGTTTGTAATCGTGCTCCCAGTAACGCCGTCGCTGTACCCAATCGCGTTCTCAAAAATCGACTTCACGCTCAAGCAAGACGGACAGCCGCCTTCATGCGCCTCCAGATCTCCGCGCCCATCGCCTTGCGCGTGTCCGAGGTCCTCGACGCGGCGTCCTTGTTCTCCGCCGCGCGGCGCAGCAAGTAGTTCAGGCACTCGGTCATGCTGCCCCAGGCGATGCACTTGACGACCTGCTCCTTGACCTTGGTCTCGTCGCCGCCGCTCAGGCGCGTCGCGGCAAGCAGCGAGCAGGAGACCTCGTCGGCCATGCCCTGCAGCTGCGCGTAGACGAGCGGGGTGAGGGCCTCGCCGCGGTCGAGCTGCTCCTGGCGCAGGCGCTGCGCGAGCCCGACGGTGTTGGCGTTGTGCGAGGCGATGACAACACGGCTGGCGGGCCAGGGTGCGGATGCGGCGGCCGGGGAGGTGGGTGGCACGACGGAGTTGTAGTCGCGGTGGATGAGCGCGGACATCATGCCGTCGTAGCAGGCGTGGGTGTCTTCGATGGTGTCGTGGATGAGCGAGCGCTCTTCGGAAAATAGGTAGGCGCCGCGGACGAGCTTAGCGCCCAGGGTGAACCCTTCGTCGCGAGCGATGTCGAGGTGGCGGGAGAGGGTGGCGGGCGCGGACTTGAGGTAGCACTGGTAGGTGTTGTAGAGGACGGTCTGGCCGTCGCGGTTGAAGATGCGCTGCAGGTTGAGGGTCCAGGCGTGGTAGCCGGGGAGGTTCCAGTTCTCTTCGGCGGAGGGGAGGAGGCAGACGCCCTTGTCGGCGGCAGCCTTGCAGACGTCCTTCATGGCCTTGTCCATGGCCTCGCTGGGGTCCTTCTGCGCGGCGCAGAGGCGGAGAGCGGCGGGGCCCATGCCGCTCCACTTCAGGCCGATGAAGTCGCCGGCTTCAGCGATGGAGACGGAGGCGAGCATGCCCTTCTGCCATGTCTCAACATCCTTGAGTTCGTCGCCCTCGGCGTCCTTGAGGACCTCCAGAGCGTACTCCAGGATGACACCGCCGTAGCCCTGCGCGCGGAGCTGCTTGGAAGTCGCGCTGACCTGGGCGGGCGTGGAGCCAGCGCAGAATTGCTTGTAGAAGGTCTGGTAGAGCAGGGCTCTTGCCAGAGGGTTCTTCTCCAAGCTGAAGAGGAAGTTCTTGCTCTCGAGCATGCGGCGGAGAATGGCGGATGAAGCGTCGAGAAGGCGCGGCGAAGAGGAGACAGCGGTGATCATATAAGAGCGTAGGATCTGGGTGAGAGGGAGGAAGCCCAGGGCGGAGATCTCAGCCTTGGAGGGGCCATTGGCGGCAGCAGCGTTAGCGCTGGGCGAGTTGAAGTTGGGGTAGGCGGCGGATTGGTCGTTGTGAGGCGAGGAGTGGATGCTCCTGCGATGGGAGACCTTTGTGTGAGCGTGCCTGGCAGAGACGTAGCAGAAAGCCGTCTGCTTGGGCAGAGTAGAGAAGGCGCTCTCGAACGCCTGGACGCGGACTGCGGTGTTCATAGTTGCCAGGAGGTGTTATCCAACTAGAGGATGTTATCCAGCCAGAATGTGTTATTTAGTTAGAGAGTGTTGTCCAGCCGAAGGTGTTGCCCGGTCGGAGGTGATTGTCCAGCCAAAGGGCGTTATCCAAGGGCAGCAGATCCAAAGTCCGTGGAGGGGAGGAGGGAGACTTGGAGTCAGAGGAGATGGCGAGACAACAAAGGAAGACAGTCCTACCTGGCACGCCCGAATATATGGGCGACATGGTGCTCGGCCCCGGACTGACAGCTTTTTGCAAGGCCGCAGGTGCCAATCGCAGCAATCGCGCGCGGTGCCTCTGGTCGATGATGGGGACTGGACTGCGTCGCTCGGCTACTGGCGGCTCTGAGCTAATCGCAGCCATTTGCTTGGCGGCCTGGCTGTCCTCAGGCTGCACTGACTTTTGTCTCCCCACAATCGCTGGTGAGTGGCCCGTCTCCGCTATCGCTGCAGCCAGCCCAGTCCAGCCCGCCAGCCACGTCCGCAACCGGCGCTTTGCTCGGCCTCGGCTGCAGTATAGTCCCGACCTCACCTGTTGTCTATGTTGGTGAATGAAGCCTTGTTATACCGTGTAAAGGTGCACATAGCAATGTTTCCATGACGAGACTGCAGCAAATTCGTTCCAAAATAGCTACTAGATAGTCAATGTGACTCTGAGCAGCTCCCGACCAAGCAAACGCATGCAGGCGCCGTGATAAGCTCTCGTGGCGCCCCCAGCAAAGATAAGCAGATCGTCGGTGAAGAATGGTGTACGCAACTCCACAACACACACGACAAATGATGTGTTGTAAAGCATCGTTGTTTTGTTGGCATGGTTTAAGAGCGTACAGTCCGCAGTGCAGCATCAAACAAAGCAGCATCCGCACGGCCAACAGAGTCAACCACGACGAACGCTGCACCGGCAGCAATGGAAAGGAAGAGAAAAAGGGCGCGAGAAAGATAGACGACGAAGATCAATGCAATACAAGAGTTACATACAAGAATGTACGCGGGTCGTTTCGCCAGCCACCCGTATCCGACGGAACAGGATGCCTCAGCTCAAGCAAGGCGGCCAAAAACAGCCCTTGCTGAGCCGCGCCAAAGGCTGATCTCGGCCAGGCTGGTGCGCCGCTCGCGCTCGCACGGAGACAAGAGAGTGCGGCGGGCCGCCTTGGATCGTTGGCCGTTGCTGTGCGCTTTCAGGGGGGGAAAGCGCGTCTTGTCCTTCCATGACTAACAACAAGAAAGGAAAATAAACACAAAGAAGTGTGCGTGGCATGCTTTGCGAGACACCCCTAGGCTCGCAATAGGAGCAAGGGTGCCTTGTACTTAAAGCCGCGCTGGAGTTTGTTCTTGGCCGGGCTACGCGCCGCTCGCACTCGTACGGAGACGAGAGAGTGCGGCGGGCCGCCGTGGATCGTTGGCCGTTGGTTGTGCTCTTGCGAGGAAAAAGAGAGGCGTGATGGGGGTTGGGCGCTGAGAAAGGAAGTGCAGTGCAGTGTGTGAAGTGTGATGAGGAAAGTATACCTTGTAGCCAGGTCCGTAGCGGCGACGAGGAGATCCAGAGGCACTGTAGTTTTTGTAGAGGGGTGTAAGCGATGTGATTGCAACGCTGAAACGGGGGGTGGATGGTCTGCTGCTGCTGTTGCTGCTACTGCTACTGCTACTGCTGCTGCTGGGGCCGTCCAGATCCTGCAAACACGTCAGCGCGCGACCGGAGGCACGAAAAAGTAATGCAACGTTGCGTCGATGAGGTATATGAATGTATGTGCACCAAGTCACCTTGCTCCACGGCCTGGGCAAAACCCAGTGGAGCGAAGGCATAATATGCGCATTGTAAACCATTTGATCTAGGCGGTTTTAATCAAGAATGCTCATGGGAGTAAGGAGCATGCTTGCGATGAACCGCCCACCAGTCGACAAGATTGTCGACTGCTGGATGTGTGAGAAAAAGAAGGATAAAACATACCATGCTGGCCAGAAAGAGTCCAAGAAGGCGCGCGTTAAGCTGCGACCGCGTGGCCAGCGGCGGTTACGGACCAGAAGAGAGAAACTGGGAGACAGATTAGCATAGAGACGGCGCTTTGAAGCGAGCTCCAACGCGCGAGCGAAGTTGTGCGTGCGAAAGAGGTAACGAGATGTATTCTCGAGCCGGCATCCAAACGACCCTAACGCACAAGGCGCGCCCAATGGTACGAGGAGTCCGGTCGAGAAACGTTGATGTTGGGTTCGCTTTTTAGGCAAAGCCAATTGGACTCTGGCAGTGCCCTCTATACGGCCCTTTCAATCTCGGACCGTGTAGTAATGCAAAGCCAATTGGACTTTGGCAGTGCAGTTTTTACGGTCCTTGCATTGTCTAGACTGACGCTGGATCGAATGGCTGATGCGAGCACAAGATGTGGAGACGTACCTGCAGTGGGAGAAGGTGTTCATGGGATGTCATTTTGACAGAGGCGTCCTTGAGAGGGTGGTGTCGAAGCCGGAGCTGCCAAGTATGTCAGCGTACGTTCGATTTGATGATAGCGTAGAGTGAGCGGTGGGTGACAGGAAGAAAGAAGCAAGAAAAAGAAAAACAAAGTGTCCGCTCTGCTAGTACCCCCGGTCGATGAGCCTTGAGGAAAGAAGGCGTTCTTGCAGAGCGGCGATACTGCTTAGATATGTCAGCAAAGGTTGATCTGGGGCCGTCGTCTCGGCAGTACCAATTGAAAAATGGTACAGCCTTAATGACAAGGCGGGCCCGTCGTAGAGAAGGAGAGGAAATATGAGGGACAATTGGTGCGGATCGATCTGGAAAGACAATCTTCGGCAAGACGTGTGCTGGCAGGGAGAGGGCCGAATATACGAGCCTGTAAGAGGATCAGTGTACGTTCGATTTCATGATAGCGTAAAGTGAGCGGCCAGCGGCAAGAAAAAGAACCAAGAGAGTGAATGTCCGCTCGGCTAGAATCCTCAGTCCATGAACCTTAAGGAAAGAGAGCGTGTTTCCAGAGCGGTCCCATAGTGGCGTGCTTGGTTTCGCCAAGAAGGATTGATCTTGGGTCGTCGCCTGGGCTGTACTAATTCAGGAATGGCACAGCTTGACCAACGGACGACCCGTTTTGAGGAGGGGAGAAATGGAGAAATAGTTAACGAAGATGATCATGGTATGGAAGGTTAATCACAGAATTGCCAAGGAGGGAAGTGAGGGCAAGAGAATGACGAGAAATTGGAGCCTGCAAGATACGTTAGCCCAATCTTCGTAGGTTCTGTCCAAGTCAAAGGTGGCATCATGAATTTGCGTCGAGAAGGACGTAACAGCCGCAGGTCCTAGTCCCATGGGTACGACAAGCTTGTGGCAAAGCGACCGGAAATGTGGGATCCCCTGTTCTGTTTCAGACCACTGACCTCTGGTCAGAACTTCAGTTTGGATTCCTCTGGCGATTCGGGCGATACCTCGCCTCCAGCGGCCCCCAATTCCCACAGCCGCGAACGGCAAATGCTGAAGGGAAGTATCAGCGCGAACCGGTGCAGATTGATATGGGCCTGGGTGAACCAACCATCCATAAGATGGCCGGTACTGTTCGGCTTCAAAGTCGAACCCCTGGCCCAACTTTTGTCTGGGTATCCGATCCGTCTCTTTCACGAGCCGGTTCTAAAGCCACCGAGGCGCTTTATGTCTAAGTCTGCATTCTTGCGTTGAGGGTCTCTCCCCAAGGATGCCGGCGGAGGACCAAGCGATCATTCGGTCTCAGATGCCCCAAGTCGATGGGCCTCGACGCTTGGAAGCGTATGAGATAAGTCTAGGTAAAGGAGAGGGAAAAAGTCAGCTGAAGAATCCGTAAGAAGGGAGAGAAAGGGCGACATGACCTGCTTCGGAGGACTGCAGTCAGCGCGGTGTGTCGATGGAAGGCCAGGTATTGTGGCTTGATCAGCACTGCAGGACGTGAAGATCGAATCTAGTGGAGGTCAACGTGGTGTGCTGGAGGTCTCGCAATGAGAAGTCTGCTGTGAGTTTGAACGAGAAATGTCCCCAGTGTCTCTGAAACAGTCATCGTGTGGGCTCGAAGATGACAGTGCCCGAAGGCTGACGACTGGGGGCCATGGATGTACCCATGCTGCTATAATTGCCAAGGCAAGTGCCTGACCATTTACCAAAGCAACTGAGCAAGCAATCGACACCCATGGCTTGATCTAGGCGCCTCAAAAGACCTTGTTCGGTAGGAGATATGCCCGAAGGTACAGCCGAACAAGGCTAGTAATCTGTAAGCTCAGAGGCGCCACAAGATGTGGGAAGTGCGAAGGCGCGATCAAACACTGGAGATCGTGTCAGCAAATGCTCTGTAGCGTTTTCACGAACAGTAGGCGATGAGCTTATAGAAGCTCTCAGGCATCTCAGCCCAGGACGCGGTGATTAACAGGCAGAGAAGACTGAATGCGAGCGACGCGTGCGATCGAGAATACGAAGGTCAAGCGGTAGTACGCAAAAAATGAAGGAAGACACTCACCAGGCATGGGTGCGCTGTTTTTTGAATAGCTCAACGCGACTGCGATGGCGGCCTCTCGGACTGAGACGGCAGATATCGATCGGGATCCGTGGTCAGCAGAATGTACGACCCTGTACCAAACCCAGGACTGATGAGCTCAGAGACCTGGGCCTTACCAGTACAGGTAGCTTGAACCGCAAAGCGGTTTGATGTCGAGCGCCCGGTAACCTGATCGAATCTTTCAGGCCAAGAGGCCTACCCGAACGAGGCATTTACCACGGAGACGTCAGACTGCGACGCGCAGTCTGAGGCGCTCGAAGAGCGACGATTTGATCGGTCGCGTCGCTTTGATAGGCGACTTATAACACCTGGCGAAGAACAATCAGTTACGCGGCATGCATGCCAATGCTGTGAAGTGGTGTCGAGGGAGCGTTCTGCCAATGTGTAACTGCGTGTATGAGAGCGAGTCGCTTTAACGATTGAGTTTGTATCAAGCACCGGTGTTCTTGAGGCGCGTGGCGGTCGCCTCAAACACGGTTTGTCGACCCTAACAACAAGACACGCAAGTGATCTGAGATGCGTGTCAGCGATTGCACCAAATGGATTTGAGGGTTGAAGAGCCAAGCTGGCGGAAAGGGCGATGAGTGCGTTGTGAGAGTGGTAGTAGTTGTTGATGGTGAAGTTGGGGGTGTTGTGGGAGGTCGAGGTTGTGGTTGAAGTTGAGGTCGATGTCAAGCGGGAGTGCGACCGTGAGGTGAAGTTACAATTCAGTCAGCGCATCAAAACAATTTCCATCACGGCGTGTAACAGTTGTGGTGTTGCCGTGTTCTTCGAATGGTCCGATCAGCAGAGTCGTGCCATGAATCTTGTGCATTGCATTGGGTTGTTGAGGTGGGGAAAGTGGTGTTTGGTCAAGGTTTGTCGGTGGGCAAGGCCAAGTGAGTGAGCCAAAGTTGCACTCATATGAGTTGAAGTTCCGCTCAGTCGCGCAAGTGGGCAAGGTGGGGTCCAGTCACGGGTCCGCCTCAGGCCTTCGCCCCCGCGCTAACCTCACTGAGGGGTTACATTTGGTAGTGTGAGGTTAGGGAAAGGCGGACATTGTTGGGTTGCAGATGAGGCTTGAGATTTCCACAATAGCCAATTGATCACTCGTAGATCCGATTGCGAGAGTGCATCATCGATCGAATATACGTTTGGGGATGAAGGAAAGACAAAGAGTTCTGTGTTTGCTGGCACATTGGACGGGTGTGGTTCTCCAGATGCTTCGTCAGGGGATGGTGATACATTTGCCTGTGAGCTCAAGGCTTACAATCTACGGCATGTGCATAGCGATATCGACGTGATGTATGCTAGCAACATCTTCGTAGCAAACAACCAGCCAAACCGCAAATCCACGGCCGCGTGCCAACAAAGGGACTCAATTCGTGCACGCAAATCAAAACACTGAGGGCGACGAGAAGGCCAAAAATCATGTTGAAGATGGGACACACAGTATGGGGCTTGGAGAGATTGTTTCATTTGATGCTATGGATGTAGGAAATCGCCACCTTAGTCAACTTCAATGGAAGGCGAGCTAACGCTCTTGAAGTCGTGAGGCAGTTGGATGTCCGATTGATCTCCGGTCAATGCAAGAAGCTGCATGTCACGAGATGCCACGAAGGGCGACAAGAGCTTTGAGTGCTGGGAAGACCGGGCGTGCATAATTGAGATCCTTCAAGACCATCTCCAGTGGGAATTTGAAGGAAGAAGAAGAAAAGGAGAAGAAGGCTGGTGGGCTGGAGAAGGGTTTGGAAGCGCACGGTGCGTCGCAAATCACCCGGGAGACGCTAACCCTGTTCAGTACTGTCGCCTTGGATTGCCATCATCACCAGAGTGACGAGGAAGGCGGAAGATTCGAGCTGGTCAAATAGATCAAAAGATCCGTTTGAATCGAATTGGCAATCCTTGTCCTGAAGGTTTGCGTAGATCCGAACCGACTACTTGCAAAGTACCCACAGTCTCATCGATTAGGCAGGCTCAAGATCATCACCACAGTCAACGATCGCGATTCGCATCAAAATCATGCCTGAGTTGCCGCTGTGTGTCCACCACACCCGCTTCAGTGAGACACTCGTTCACGATTCGACGATTTGAAAGCGACGAAAAGAGCGGAACAGAAGTACATTACGTCGAAAAAATGGCATGGGAGTGCTTGGTATACCCCCATACCGGCGTGTTTCTGCAGCAAAAGCAATGCATATCGGTGCACAGGATTGATTTCCGCGATTGGATAATAGATGCGCAGGTCGCAGTAACGGACTTCGCACATCGTTTGCAGCAATGAAGATCTCTACAGTTGCGGCTATGGACCAACTTGCAAATATGAGTTACTATATTCTGTGTACCTTGAGATATCCGGATACTCCGTTCAACGTCTTCGCAAGATCTTGAAGCTACTTCCGGCCAATGAGATCGTCATTTATGCAACATTTGGTTGACCTAGCCTCCATGTGTCTTTCGATACATGAAAGTGCCTGAGCTTGATTTAATTTTTGCGAAACCCATTTGCGAACGTCATGCGTACGAGCAAGAGATCCCCTTTCTCGGTCGCACCCTGCATCTTCTACGGCCGATCCAACATCTCCCCCCCATGGTCTTACGCTCTTAGAGACCGATCGCAAATGTGCTGCGTGCGCAAAAGAAGTGGCTTGCGTTGTCCAATCACCCATAAGCTTCAGGTGGCACTCCTCTCCTTGATCACCGGTATGACAGGTTGGCTCCGCGCGGGGGTGCTTCGGATCGACTCCAGTATTTGGGAGGGGCATGAGAAAGACTGTGGAAAGCGTGAAAGAGATTGCGAATCACCCTGGAATGATGAGCGCACCATAGCGGCTTCTGTGGGATCTGTGTAACAGTTGTCATCTATCGCGATTCTTGTCAAAAGCTACCTGCTGACGGCGCGCCGCGGCTGACAAGAGACCCTGACAGAACCCCTCCTGGAAGTAGTATAGATATCTGGCTACAGCTTTGTATGATCGCTGCCACCGCAATACACCTCAGTCTGGCTCGCGCTGGTGATAATGAGACAGTGCGTGGGCTTAGCTAAACGAGACAAACTTTGGCGTTCTGGGGCAGACTCATTGTTTGCTGTGCGGGGCTCCTCTGATGCTGCATGCCTACTTTGCTATCCCCCGAAACTTGGTAGCCTGACGATTTGTCTGACAAGGCAAGTGCCCCGGTGAATGTTTCTGCCGAGATGCTTCTATACATAGCTGGCGCAGAAATCTAAAGCCGCAAACCCGATCGTCAGCTTCCATTCTGCTCAAAAGACCCCCAGGTTAGCGTCTTGATATTCGACGAAGGTCTGAAAGAACGCGACACAATGTTTAAAACTTATGTCAGCATCATTTCGCATGATTCAAAATCGTCAAACATACGCCAATCTTCATATCAATCATACCGCCACTTTGACTGGAGATAAAAGGAAGGCAAGAGCGGATGGAGAAACGGAAGAGGACAACGCACGGAAAAATCACGTTAGTGTACCAAAGCGTCAGAGATCTGAAGAAGCAAGTGAGTCTAAATTGCGGGTATTAAGTGATAGGTTTTACACGATCAGTGTGACGCGCTCTGGGTCGAAATCCATAAGATGCGAGGCTTGGAATGGGGCCCGTTGACAATTGAACGAATACTCGATTGTGGAACAATGGCTCCGCCTTCTCCATGGCCTCAGCAACACCGCATATCCCAAGCCGCACGTCTCCTTTCAGGAGCCGGGCAAAGTACCATTCAAGACGCTTTGGGGTCCATTACAGACTTGGTTTTGTAAGGGGAAAGATGCAAGATTTGACGTTAAGCGCCCACAAGAGATGATCAGAAAAGGGAAAATAACCAATACCAAGCGGCTCTAGTCCCTGGAACTCTATCGGGAACGAGTGTTATTTGATCGAACCATGGTCAGGGCGCTTAGAGAGAACAGCAGCCTCGATGTGAGGGCTCAGTCCGCATCATTGTGCTTCTGACGTTTTTTAGCCTTCAATGTTGTTGTCCTTACAAATGAAGCTCCACCCCTGACACGACAAATCCCCTCTATGACTAGTTTCACGTGCACAAACACCTTCTTACTACCGTAAGCGCTCACTCCCCGCCATAATAACTTACAGAAGGCCAGAATGCCTACCCTCTTCACGTGCCGATATACTCCGATTTGGTCCAACCTTCACAAGCGAATGCTCAGTAACACGCTTATCACATGCTCCCATAGTGCACTGCAACTATATAAGTTCTCCCTTTCCCCTCCGATCTATTCTCAACCCACCTTTTAACAAAATGAGGTGCGCCGTGCTGCCCGCCCTCCCAACCATTTGGGAGGTTGACGAGTGAGTTACAACCCCTGGTGCTGCTACCAAAGACTCCGGACATTGGCTGACCGGCTGCTGCACAGGGAGAACGAGAACAACGCCCAAGAGGCGAAGACGACGACGACGACGACGACGACGACGACGACGACGACGACGACGACGACGACGACGACGACGATGATGATGACGACGATGTCGCCAGCCGCGGCGGCGACAACAGATCGCGCCGCGGTTGAGGAGGACACGGGGGAGGACCTGGACGCCCTCCTTGACGAGTAAGCTTGATCTTTATGTACTGTTGCCCGAGGATAGCAGCTCATATTTTACAGGATCAACCAGGAAGAAGGAGAAGAAGGAGAAGAAGGAGAAGAAGGAGAAGACGAAGGATGACGCGGCGGCGGCGACGACGACGAAGACGACAACGACGAAGATGACGACGAAGCAGAAGATAGCAGCACGACGAAATGAGAACCATCAAGTCTAGTCATAAGCACTAGCACGCCGAACACCAAATCTCCTGCTCAGTACCACCCACTCTGCCACTACCAGCGCCTTCCGCATTGCCCCTGGGTCCCCGTTAGCGCCGAAAGCGCGATCCACCAGCCCTCCTACCTTTTCCCACGCCACAAAGCCCAAGCTGTCCACATTATCTTCCGTGAGCAGATTCGCCAATAGCTTGTGCAGTGGCCCGTCTCTTGGCCAGGCTGTAGGCGCGGAGTAGGGATGTTTCTTCCGCTCGTAGAGCTCGCGCGTGATGAACGGCTTTGAGGCTTCGCGGAGGATCCATTTCTCAATAAAGCGACCTTGAGGGTCGTCGGTGGACGGCGGCTGCCAGCGTAGCTTAGTGGAAGGCGGGAGTTGGTTGACATATTCGGTCAGGCGGTGATCGAGCAGGGGTGTTCGGGCTTCAATCGAGTGCGCCATTTCCGTGCGATCGCCAAGGCAGGTGAGGAAGATATTGGCGAGATGCCCTTTGCTCCAGACATACTCGGCGGAATGAAGAGGATGCCAATTGTTGAGGATCTTGTGGCGAACGCGGCCGTCTATGTTGTTGGCGATCGTGCGCTGAGGATCGGTCTTGCCTACCACCGTGTCTGTCCAAGGAGCAAAGACATCAGGCTGGAAGGCTACCATGCTGCTGATGGTCGAAATGTCATTGAGCATTTTTCGGTTGACGCTTGGACCTCTGATGCTGGTGTCTGCACCGACGGAGTCATAGTATGCCCTTGCAGCATCCTCCGCAAGCTTCAGCTCCTGCTCTCGCTCAGACGCCGGCAGGGTATTGAATTCCTCCCAGGTGTGATCCGGCTCGCGAAGGTAGTCGGGCAGAAAGAGCGGATAGCCTGCAAAGTTCTCATCGGCTCCTTCCCCTGTCAAAACGACCTTGTAACCAGCTTCCAGAGGCACTTCGCTAAGCGCAAACTTGCCGACAAAGTTGAGGTCAGGATTGTGATGCTCCGTGTGCCAGGTCGCGTCCTCAAAGCGTTTTGCAAGTTCCGCCTCGCTCATGAGCTTTTTCTGGTATTTCACTCCAAGCCAGTCGGCAGTACGGTTGGCGATTGAAGACTCGTCGAAGCCAGACTCCTCGTCAAAAGCGATGCTGAAACAGCAGACTCGCTCATTAGGCGGTGCTGAGCCCATAGCGATTCCCTGCTCTTTGACCAGATGCGTGACCATGCCTGCAATGACCGAAGAGTCAATGCCACCAGAGAGATACACGCCGACTGGTACATCGGCCCTCAGCCGTAGCTTGATCGCTTCCAACATCCTCTCCCTCACACCCTCAATCATCTCTTCTGGTGTCCTTGGGTCAGGTGTTCGCTTGTCAGGATATTCCATGTCCCAGTACTGCCTTTGCTCAACGTGACCAAACCCCGTGCAAGAAAGGTAGTGCCCAGGTCTGACCTTTTGGACGCCCTTGAAGATTGTCCGCTCGTCGTGGTTCCAGCCCGCATCCTTGAGGCTCCTCACATCCCACTCAGGTGTCCAACCCAGTGGAAGGAATGCCTTCATCTCCGCAGCCACAAGTAGCTTTCGCTGCAGGGTTACCGGATCTTGCTGAACGGTCCAGAAAAGCGGCTTGATGCCGTAGCGATCGCGCACGGCGACGAAGAATTTCGCCTCTTCGTCGAAGAGCACGACCGCGAACTCTCCGCGCAGGTAGTGCACAAAGTTCAGGCCATGGTGCAAGTAAAGAGCGATTACGATCTCGCTGTCGCTTCGGCTTCTGAAAACATATCCGGTAGTGCCTTCGATCTCTTTCCGGATGCGGTCATAATCGTAAAACTCTCCGTTCACGACGGCGTGTATTTTGTGGTCGGGTGAGTGGAAGGGTTGAGCGCCATCGGGTGAGAGATCATTGATTGAGAGCCTCACATGGCCGAGAGCTACGTTTGTCAGCAACGGTCACACGAGAGGCGCAGAGTGGAGATACCAGAGTACCAACTCGGTTATCTGCGCTGAGCCAATGTCCGCGGGCATCAGGTCCGCGGTGTTTGATCTTATCGAGAGACTGATCTAAATCGTGAAGGAGCTTTTCGCGTTCGCTGTTCTGAGAGTTGACGTTGGCGGAGGCATCTTGCTGGATATCGGTTGCTTTCGGTGAATGATCCCCAAGATGAAACACGCACGAGATGCCGCACATGTTGTTTAGGTCTAGAACGAGGCACTGGCGAGATAGTGGATAGGTGGGCGAAAGATAGCAGAACGGAAGGATGACTGGAGAATATACACCATGTGTAGTTTGCGGGATTTGACACTCATGAACGTAAGCCAAAACAAAGCTCTAGACAAGGAAGCTGCCATGCGTTCTGCGGGCGCCGCGATTGCTTAAAACTTCCAGTTTTCAAGGGACAAGTTTGGGCGGGACCAACACATTTACAAATCGTACTGATAAGCATACCGCGGGATAGACGAGATAGCCTTGAAGCTATTCGAATAATGGGTGAGGTGATGCCACTAAGCCAAGGGTGACGTCGAGATGCGCCGAGTTCGGGCTAGAGGGTGGCTACAAGCTTTCTGGAGCCGGTACCTTATCTGCATCCGATAAGTATGAAGAAGCACATATTCCTGATCGCAGATGCCACAAGCAGCTATCTCGTGCACGCAACCGAGAGCAGCAAACCTCACTAGCTTGATGGGTGACAATGAGAATGTGACGCAGTCATTCCAATGTTTGACAAGATCGCCATGATGACAAAAGCTAGCTTACAATTTCTCACAAGAGCCGGGATTATCTAAAAGTAAAGCTAATGCGCAGGAAAAATAGATGAAAGTTCAAATTTGACCATGTCCGAACTCCATCTCAGCACATGCCAGTGCTACTTGGTCCTTAAATGATACACTCTCCTCTTCTCGTAGATCCAATCTACTTCCTCCTCTGCTGCATGGACATGATCTGGACCAGGCGGACGAAGATGTTGATAAAGTCGAGCTCAAGGCTGATGCTCTCGTTCACCGTGTCCTTCGGGATCAAGCCACGCTGCGCCATGCGAGAGTGATTGAGAATCTTCTGGACATCGTAAAGGGTGAAGCCCATGAAGACGGCGAGACCACCGTAGAGCCACATGTTCTCAGTAAAAGCGAGCGTGCGGACGGCAGTCGCGGGCAGGACCATGGGGGCAAGGCCGGAAAGTGCGACAAGAGCCACACCCGCGAGCAGCGGGCCGCCCAGGTATAGGTACTTGTCTTGCTTGGCAGTCGCGCCAACAAGTGCAATACTACCCATGATGCCAACGGTGTAGAGACCAGCGCGGCCAAGGATCGCAGGGCTGAAGAAGAACATGGGAGACAGAAGAGCGGCCTGGGTCAGATTGAATGCGGCCCACGAGCCATACTTGAGCATGTAGTTCGACGGGTGGGTGTTGTAGCAGATCATCATGCTGCCGATCGAGCCGACGAGACCAATACCGAGCACTAGCCAAGGGTTGGCGGACATGAGGCGGTAGGACCAGCCGTTCATGTGCAGAGCGCGGGCGGCGATGCCAATGATGCCGATGCCGAGACCAGTGTGCAGGAAAGTGTCATTGAGATATTCACGCTCGAAGAGCGGCATTCCACCATCTTCACGGGTCTCGCGGTTGAAGACCAAGTTGATTGCCAGAAGAGTACCGCCGAAGATGGCACCGCCGTAAATGAGACGCTGGGTCATGCTGCCTTGGGCCAGAGGGTTCTGGGTGGCCTGAGACTGGTAGCTGCGACGGGCAGACTGGCGGAAAGTGTTGCGGAAAACATTCTGTTGGCTGGATGTGATGATCGAGCGAAGTGGCGTCGACTGTTTCGTGAAAGCGTTTCTGATGGGCGTTTGAGCCTGTGTTTGGAAGCTGCGAGAGGCAACCTGAGGAGCCTGCTTGAGCGCGTTCACAACGGCAAAAGGCCGTCGAAGCATGAACGCCATGGTGGTCGATGTGATGGAGAGTTGATGTGGTTGATGGAGACGCAGAGACACAGGCGAGTGTAAGAGCTCTATTCACGCAGGCAAGCTTGCTGTACGTCACAACCGCCCGCGGCTTGGCGTGGCGTGCATGTCGGACTTGGGCGGCTCGGAATTTTCGAGAAGTCCATCCGAGAGGCCATCACGAAAGCAGCAGACCCAACGGCTAGAACGTTCCACAGTGATGGCTGAAATGAGTCTGGCCTAGGATCCAGTCCATTTCCAAGTCTCAGCCTGGGTGACTTTGCAACCCTCTGTCGTTGACGAAGTCCATCACGTTATGTGACCTTGTCAGCGAAGCAACACACATGCGTGGTCACTGGCCGCCCAGGGGGCTACGCAGGTTCGGGTCATCGCTAGAAAAGCTTCTTCATTCGACCTGCCATGAGGTTGCAAGGTGCACATTCGAAGTCGTTGCCCATAAATCCGCTCGCCGGTGTGGACCTTACCTTCATGTGACCTGCCAACACCAAAAACGCAAAGAACCGCCCTGCAACATGCTTGAGTCTTCATGAATTAAGAATATTGAGTCTCACCCTGGCGTGCCGCAATCAGAACCATCTCTTTAGAGAATGTGCAGGGGAAGAAACATCAAGATATTCCTCAACATGTTCCCAGTCACACACTTCCTCTGTTGTAGGCCAGGCTACTGCAGGTTCATCATTTGCTTTGAGCCTCGGACCACAGGTTCGGCGGGCGGAATGCAGGGTCAGCTTCTGCCCCAGATGGGGACCGGGATGCTCATGGGGATGACGTGGCTGGGCGCGTCCTCGCTGCTGCTGCTGCAAGCTGTAGCGTTAGAGTCCTCATGCCATACTCACTACTTATCATTCCTCCATAAACTAAACCAAAGGCGGACTACTGATCTCGCTGTGGCATTTGTTGAGCTCATCCTTATCTGGCGACAGCTAGAGCTGTCGTCTCCGTCCTTTGCGTACCGTCACGGTGGACATCAGTCCTGCCACAACCAACATGAACATCTTCCGCCTACTCGCCGACTTGTCGCATGCGGCATCCAAGATAACACTCATAATCGCAATTCATCGGAACAGCTCCGCCGAAGGTGTCTCTCTCCTTACACAGCTATTGTACACCCTGGTGTTCGGCACGCGATACCTGGATCTCTTCTGGGTCCCACCGTCTTGGAGCTGGTGGAACTTTTTGTTCAAGATATTCTACATCTCGACCTCCATCTACGTCGTCTACTTGATGATGCGCGTATACCCGCGCACGAGAGAAAAGGAAACAGCATGGAAGATCACAACCTGGAGCTTGGGCGCGTGCCTACTCACCTCCCCCTTGGTGACGCTAGTTCTCAGTCGCTTTTCTTTCTCCGAGGTGAGTACAACCCTGTCCAATACCATGAGAACACTCACTGACGCATCACAA
>JAKLND010000017.1:208772-260263 GCA_022813125.1 Septoriella neoarundinis | reverse complement strand
CTAGGCCGCATTTGTAAACGCTAAACCCCGGCTTGGTCGGGGAGCAGTCATCCCCAGTGCAGACTCATATACTAGGTTAGGCGCCCGCTGCGAAAGCTCCTGCTGCGAAAGCTCCTGCTGCGAAGGCCCCGGCTGCGAAAGCTCCAGCGGCGAAAGCTCCAGCTGCAAAGCCTGCTGCTCCCAAGTCTGCTGCTTCCAAGTCTGCTGCCAGCAAGTGAAAACCGAGCACAAGGTGAATGCCAATGGAACAACAGTAGCCAGTGTTGGCGAATGGATGGCAGCTAGTTGGTATTGCATGTTGCGGCCCAATGCCCAACGGCGCATGCGCAGCTCACGTATGAAAGAGTCGGTAATGTATACTACATGATCAGAATGTATCGGAATATCATCTCAGCTATTCGGTCACGATCCAAATCTCAGTGCCCTTTTTATGTACGGAATCTCTTCGTGGATTGCCTCATTGCGGGCTCGGTCACTGACGCAAGATTGGCATTCTAGATGACTTCAGCATTAGTCCGACCAGACTTGACAGGATTCCTGAGCAACGAAAGTAAGTGAGACAATTAACGGGGACGAAAGAATTGCCTAACAAGCTTGAGCGAGAATCTGCCGGTCTGAATGCATCGTGGCAAGAAAGCCGCATTAATTGCCGCACAGAAATACTCAACGGCTCCCCACCTTGATTTCAGGGAAGATTGCGCTCATAAATCCGATGATATTGACAATATTCATCGCTCATGAATTTTGAATCCTTCAACTTCGGCTAGGTTGATAGATGATAGTCGTTCGGGAGGACGATTTAGGCGGGCAAAGCCCACAGTTGAGGAATCCTCGACTTTTCTAGAGTGCTCAAGTCCTTCCCACGCTTGACTGGCACCGGTTGTCACTGTGTCATAATCATTGAGTGTCAGTCCTGGCGCTGTGATATAGCCCGCTTACCAAGCATATCTGCAAACATGGACTTGCCCGCGCCCGACAGATGATAAATCGACTAGCAAAAGAGTAATCAGATCTATTCGGAAGCAACAGCTTCTTGGGGATGCCAGGTTTAGGGGAAAGAGAGGGATTCGCTAGCACCACAGGCGATGCTGCGATAGTGCATATGTGATATTTCGAAGCAGAAGAGTGTGTGGAAACAGTTTGGTATTGAACGACCTGTCTTTGAACTTGGGTCTGATAACAGTAAAAGCTGAGTCGGTACCCGCTTGTTGTAAATACACGGTCCTCACGCTCAGCCGAGCTGTTAATCCCCAGCACTCTCTGCTCAATAGTTCCGGTTTCGCTCCGACGCGAGAAGCCCCTGGCTATGCTGCTTCTGTGGTTCGACCTTCACGGGTAGCACATAGCTAACTCGCGTGCCTTTGCGAGGCATTGGCCAAGCTCGACGCGAGTCTCCATGCACATGGCTTGTCTTCCAACGGCTCTTAACTCCTCGTCGGACCGATCAATGTTTCCATCCCACTCCATCTTGACTAGTAACAGACCCTTCGTCTGCGGCTCTTCGTTATCGCAGCAGATAAATAAGTGATGGTGCATCTTGAAAGGCTCCGCCTTTTGGGTATCCCGACACCTGACCGGAAATGTAGACTTCGCTGTCTCCCAGCTCATCACGTACGTGTTGCTTAATGGATTGGGGACAAAGTCCAGAGGTCGCATATTTGGAGGGGCAATGTTGACTTCAGGGTCGATCGACGAGTCGAGTGAAAATGCGTCTTCCAAGCCTGTGCTAAACAATGCAAAGGTCCAGGATTCCGGAGAGCCTTTCTCAGGAATCCTAGGCTTTGGCAATCTCGAGAGTACTGTAGGGTCTCCATGGTGTTCGACAATGGTTTCGGGGAATTTGTCGACCGTTCTCAGACTAGCCAGTTCCATTCCCACCTCGACGTTGACGGGCATCTTGCACGGAACAAATGTCCACTCTTTGTTCTCGATCTCGAGCGTAACAAACATGATGACGGTGTCTGGAAGATCTTTCCCTGTAAAGAGGACGAATGCCCCTGAGTAAATCGGCAGCTCTGTCACCTCGTTGTGTCTGCCGGTAGGCGTTCGCTCGAGGAGACGTTCGAGGCGACAAAGGAAGTGTCCCACGCAATCATTACAGTCTTGCACGACTGTGACCGCCTTATCGAAGATGTCTTCCCTGAGCTCTTCTAACCCCGGTCCAAAGGTGTCAGATGCGTAAGAATCCTCAGCTTCCGTACATTTCCGGAGAACGAGCGACTTGTCGACACCTTCGAGGCAATAAACTAGAACAGGGCTGTATTCCTCGACATAGTTACCGGATCTACGAAGCAAATCTCGAGATTCTTGAGGAACGTCCACGGCTTGCATGCTGGCTGTCCGAGATCGTCGTAGTACTTGTGAGTGGATAAGACAAACAATAAGAGGTTGTGTAATGATGGGCAGCATAAATAGCGGAGACCGGTCACATGATCGCAATAACCCGTGAAGGCCCGCCTACGTAATGCGTCATTAGGAGCCACATTTTCAAGGTCGTGAGTATATGAGGGTCCGAAAGACATTTGTATCGAGCGAAATCGAGCAGGTTCGATCGGAAAGGCCTAGTTGAAACCTCAAGGATGAGTACAGACTTAGAGGTGCAGTCGTCACACGTTCGGACTAACGTAAAAGGCACATCTCTATAGCAAGTGATTCTAATGCATCTTTCTGGATGTAAGTAGCAAACCAAACATTTCCATCAAGTTCGAGCCAGGGCGGACGCGATCGAGATGAGCCTACTAGAGGCTCGTGATGGCCTGATACCCTCGGCAGACCAAGTAAACAACTAGAATTGGCCTGCTCAAAGATCCGAGAGTGTATATATGTGTAGCTTCGAGCTCCGTTCCTCTATATAGATGATATGATCTCAACATACAAGCAGTACCTCGACATATAGTTAGAAGAACACTGCACCCCAGAAACATTGATTACAAGACACTAATACACTCGCACTGGACCGAGACTGCCATACAGTTAGATAACTAGCCGTTTCGAACAGTAAGGCACGATACAACCGAAAGACTGCTTTCGACTTATTCAGCACTATACCTTGAGTTAAAGCAGCATTGTGTTCTAGTTCCAGGGCCTTCTAAGGGTCGGGTTCTATCACGATGTACATTTCCACTATCCTCGTCTTTCTTATCTCATTTGCAGCGTATATCAACGCTGCTCGTCTAAATCAACCAGTCTACAAGAATCATTTCCTCAACTGGAACTGTACCGGTCCGGATAGCAACAATATTCCCGACGTCTGTAACAACATGTGCTATGGCGTCTATTGCCGAAAAATGAAGGAACTCGAGTACGAGAGTATTGAGAAAGGCGAGAAGAACAGGCGGGCGAAGAACGCGGGGTGCGGCACTTCGCACAAGTGTGGGTCCAGTGAAGAATGTGATGAGGACCCTTTTGGTTCTAACAAGCAGGCCAAACCTCCTGCCGACTCTGTTAGTCGGTGTGTCCCAAAAGGGCAAAACCATGGTGAATATCGAGAATGTGTCTAGTGGTAGTGTTTCCGTTAGCTAATCGCAATATTTGCTTAGTACAAGGTGGATTGTTGGGATCTTTCTTCCAGTCAACTGGAAAGTTTAAAGGCATCGGTCTCCAAAAGCAGAGTGGTACGAAGTTTCAGATGGCTTTCTCCTGGGACCCCCGCGATACCTCGAGAATCCCATATTGTCTCCCGAGACGCAGTTGCAAAAATGACGGATTTCAATATGATGAGCATGGGCTTGCCAAGAAGATTTTGACGAAGGCTCAGAAACGGGCCAGCGAAAAGGGTGGCTGGTACGAGCTTAGCAACGGCAAGACATTCTATGCTCCGGACGGCGCATCACTCGGGGACGTTGTATCCACACCTAGTTCGATCAACGATACATTGCACAAGGAGATGATCAGGGATCACGTACACGACGAGTCTCGGGGCTCGGGCCAGTACGACTACATGCAGCATAACTTTCAGATCGATGAAGCTTATGTCGTCCATCCAGTTGATCAATTCGCTCACTGAGGAACGTCTAGCGATAGCGAACTGGTTCGATCTTCCACTCAATATTTCAGCCTCCCAACTGCAGGTCTGGTGTGTTATTAAGAGCAACTTGAAGCAATATGACTTTCCGATCGATCGGCGATACGATGCTTTGATTTGATCTGCTACTCGATGACACGAATGACGAGATATGATGGCATTCTTTTCTTATGTCAGCATGGAGCATGATTTTCTTGAAATTTGTCTCTATATAGTGCATGTCACCCATTTATTCAAAAGACAACCAATCATGGAACATTCGCTTCCCGCTTGCGGCAGCCAAACGTGTGAGATAGCCAAGGCTTCATAGTCATACCATCTGTGGCGCATGCTGCTTCAGCCCCTCGGCGACCACGCACTAGCAACGTCCGTCGCCTCCCATTCCCTCCTCACGCACTTACTCTCTTTCGTTTTCCCTAGAAACCTCTCTTCCAACCACTCAAGCCATTCTTTCGAAGAAGCAGAAGGGGTAGGCGAATGATCCAAAGCTGGATACATGCTGAGCTGCACGGGAAAACCACCAGCATGGCAAGTTGTCTTCCACGCTTCCGCCGTCACCGTCCAAGGGACTGTATTGTCGCCGTACGATTGTATGACTAACATTGGCGCTTTTGACGTGCTGCCGATTGCGGCGCCATAATCTCGTTGAAAGCTCTGGAGTGGTGGGTATGTTTGCATTGATGACAGATTTTGGTATACTTCGCCCTTTCGACATAAGTCCAGACCGAGGGTTCCGCCGGATTCCAAGCAGACTCCAACGTGCTGACCAAGAGCAATCCGTTTCTGCATGACCGGAGTGAAAAGATCCGATGCAGAGCCTGGCTTTACTGCTTCCAGCGCTGCGTAGAAAAATGGAGCGTAAGCGCAAAGCGTCGTCGTCTGGTTTTGTTGCGCGAAAGTGTTGACAATGTCTGCGAATCTTGGAGCGGGAGAAATCGAGACACCACCGACGAACTCGAGACCATGCTTTTGGGACAGAGGCGCGGACGACGTGATAAACTCGCTCTCAACGAGTGCCCACACGGCGCCACCGCCTTGTGAGTGGCCGGTGGAAGCCCACTTGTTGCCTAAGATCGATCCGAACGCTTTCTTTGCAGCGATCACACTGTAGTAGATATCCCCTGCAGCTAGTGTGCTGGCAAGATAGTGGTGAGAAGTGTTGTTGTTTCCCAAGCCGGCATAGTCTGTGGCAACGACCGCATATCCGGCAAGGTAAAGAGGTCGCCATGTATCGTAATCGTAAAGGCTGTGTGAACTTGAAGGTGTACACCTGTAGAAAGTTCCAATCGTTCCATGTGCGTAGGCCACTATCGGAAAAGGCTCACTGTCGGGATTCTTTGCGAAAGGAATTATCACAAACGCGGTGGCGGGGACCTTCTTGTCATCTTGACCGATGGACACGTATTGCACGCGGTATAATGTAGCGCCTCCGGGTAGACTCCATGAGCTCGTGTCATTGATGTACGACTGTACCTTCAAGACATCGCCAGGCTCGCTTAATCCCGTGAAATTGTCGGCTGTGCGGTAGAAATCGGCATTGAAGGGCAGGTCTTCGAAACCTGCGCGGTCGGTCTGAATGCCTTTCAGCAGGTTGTGTCTGCATTCTTGGCCACAGTGGTAGGCGTCGAGATCGATGCCGGAGAGCGACTTGTCGTTCGGACGGTGCCACGAGGAGGCATGTTGTCCGGAGACAACACAAGGCGAGAGAGAGAGTGCAAGAACGAGACCATGTGCCAGACTGGTCATGATGGGCTGAGGTTGATGAATGGACAGTGTAGAAATCTTGAATCCGTTTCTATGTAGGGCACGCCGGTGCCTTTATGTACAAGCGTTTGAAGCTATGGTATTTGGCATCAGCACGACACGTTACCGTGCATTCCGAAAGATGACCTTTCGTTTGGGTTGCGACGCTCATCGACGCATCCACGCGGCGACGCACTTGGAAATCCCATTGCCTTTCCTGGAAGGCGGTGCCGAAATGGTGTTTGGGTTTCAGCGATGATAGCAAGCGCCTAGGAAGGCTGGAGATGCCGGACCCCCGGGCGCCGGCGGAGGCGCGTCCAGCAATGGGTTAAGGAGCATCAGAGATGACTCTCCGAGCGCATGTCGTCCTCTGTCGCGTGTGAGAGGATGAGGTGTGTCTTTCCGGGACTTGTGTGTCCCTCGGCTGTTGTGGGACGGCGATGCAGCACAACACGCCAGTGCCAGGGCGAGCGCGGTGAAGTGCGGTTGTGACAGCCACGGCGGCCTCGCGCCGGCTGACCATCTGGCGATGTGCGGTTGGTGGGACTGCGGCCGGCGCTACAGCCCTACACGGGCAACCAAGCGCCCTCAGGCACACCTGCACTTTCTCACCTTCGTGCACCACCGTGCTGACCTTTCGCGTCGCCTGTAGTAGCTGCGCAGGTGCAACTAGCCTGGATGCCTGCATGCCTGCATGCCTGAATGGCCGCAAGGTCTCTGCCCGCCAAAAGACCGGAGCAGCAAAACCTCCGCCTTGCACAGTCGGAGACCTGGGGAAGGGCACTGCTGACCCTAAGCCTGTGCGCCATTGGTCCAGAGCTCTTCGCCAACATCGTCCTCGCCCATTGCTGACCATGCCACGCTTTGGGCCTTGATCTTGTCTTCACTTTGACCAGTAGGGCAGTTCCTCATTGCATCCCGTTCCACTCAAGTTTCGTCGAAAATCGCGAAGATTGATATATCAAAGCTTCACTGGTTTCACACTGTTGCTCCTATACAAAGAAGTTGACGTCGTCTTGTCCACAACGATCATGCCGGAGAAACGAAACAACACCGTCTGCACACCGTTGTTGCGCGACAAGCACCCTCAATCACGCCTCCAAGACCCAGAGTCGAACTCAATACGCGCTTCCTCGAAAAGCCGCTTCAATATCAGCTCATTCTTCGACGCCCGTTTCTTCGGCGATGTGACGATCGGTTTGTCGGACGGGCTCACCGTTCCCTTCGCTTTGACCGCCGGTCTCTCAGCTCTTGGAGACCCGAATGTGATCATCTACGGCGGCCTTGCCGAGCTCGTCGCTGGAGCCATCTCGATGGGCCTCGGAGGCTTCCTCAGCGCGAAAAGCGAACGCGAATCATACGTCGCCAACCTCACCGACACCGCTGCGATCGTTTCGTCCGACCCGGAGAAGACAGCAGACATGGTCCGCGAGTGTTTCTCTGCCTACAACTTCCCGCAGCCAACCCTCGACGCGATCCTGCTTACCCTGCGCGAACAGGACGACGACGGTGAGCAGATGAAGAAGTTCCTGATGTGCTTCCATCACAACATGGAGGAAGAAGAGTACGCTGCTTCCAGGGCCTACCTTTCGGGACTGACCGTGGCGCTCGGCTACGTGAGCGGTGGTCTGGTACCCTTGGCGCCGTACTTGATCATCTCAAACCCCGCCGTCGCCTTGCGGTGGAGTATCCTTGTGATGGCGCTTGCGCTGTTCGCTTTCGGTTGGGTCAAGACTGCTTTCATTGGCGTCAGCAGCTGGCAGAACTGTTCAAAGAGCGCCTTGGAGATGGTCGTCCTGGGTGGCGTTGCGGCTGCTGCGGCGATTGGTTGTGTCAAGTTGATCGATGGCTGAGGCTTGGAAAGTCACTGAGAAAGTGACAATTTCTCATCGACAGCGCCGTGCTTATTTGATCCACACGAAGGACCCCGAGCTCGCTGGTCTCCATGACTTTCGTGCTTGACGCGGAGGCGTGCCTGACCCTCTGGTCTTGAGTCTCCACCTGACACATAGCCCAGCGTACAGTATGAACTCGCTGAGATACAAAAGTGACTTCTTCGCTTATTGGAGGAAGAGGCACAAAGAGCACAAAATGGCAGGCCGTGGGCGGGCGATGGGTGTTAATCTCACCGGGCCATTGCTGAAGGAGAAGCCGACAAGGAAAGCATTTCGGCTCGAACCTGCGTTGAAGCGCTCAGATGGTGATAGCTCTTGCCCGCGTTGAGACCCAGCACTGTGTAACATACATCAGTAGAAACTCAGGTCTGGTCCGTGGGAATGTGCCTGGTTGCCGCAATCAGGACTTTGGATCGACCTGTAATGATCGTTGTTTGCATTGAACGAACTACCATTTCATTTCTTCTGAAATGCGTCTCATTAAGCGGGGAATTGCAACATCTGCCGTCCAAATTCAATGCGGTTGTTCTGATCAGTCCTCAAGGACCGTGAATCGCGGGCGTGCAAGCCAGCCGCATCACGTGCCGAACTTTCACATGCAAGCGGAACCAACCCCGCGCCGACCTCCCATTGCGCATCGCATCGCATGACATGATATCGTAACTCAAAGCCAACGCAATCCCCAAATTGAAACCAACATTACCATGTCCTCCAACGTCGGCCTCTCCACACCCCGCGGCAGTGGCACGTCCGGCTACGTGCAGCGCAACCTTTCACACCTAAAACCGCGCGACAACGCCGCCCCATACCCCAAGCCCGACGCTGTGGAAGACCTGAAGCTGCGGCAGCGACAACCCGACAAGGGTATCATCGAGCATGAGAGAAAGAGAGAGATTGAGGTGAAAGTGTTCGAGTTGAGGGATCGGTTAGAAGAGGAAGGGTGAGTCTTTGCGCAGGAGCGGACTTGGGCAGCGAATTTCGGTGCTGACAGAATCTTTCTGCAGTGTTGATGAGGATGAGATCGACGATAGATGCGACGAGCTGCGGAAGAAACTCGAGGCGGAGCAGGCAAGGACTGGCGGCGGGCCTTCCTCGAAGGGTCTGAAGAGCCATCAGGTGCATGAGCTGGCGAAGGCGAAGATCGAGGAGAGTGAGAAGCTCAGGCGCGCGCTCGGCATTAGTAAAGACTACGAGGAGGGTAGCCACTGGCGGCGGCAGGAGGAGCGTGCAGCTGAGAAAGAGAAGATGATGAAGGAGAGGGAGCGCGAAAGGGAGGTTAGTCGGAGCCCCAGTCGGAATGTGAGCAGAAGCAGGAGCCGGAGTCGAAGCACTAGCCGGAGTCAGAGCCGGAGTGTGAGCAGAAGTCGGAGTCGTTGAAAAGTTGGGAAGCTTTTACTGCTCAGCCGCAGGGTTCATCTTGGCCGGAAACAACTAGTCATCCGAGTCTCGAGCGACTTCTACGCCCGCAACGTGGTGCGGAGAATGATGCAGGAAACCTACTCTCCAGCTCTTCAGTCTTCATTTCATGAAGCAACCAAAGCTCAGGGAACATCAATCATAGCCGACTCCTTTCGCCGCAAGACAATCGACGTCTTGAAGGGGTTGATTCAGGAAAGCACGACAGACGAAATTGCTAACGGCCCAGAATGGTATTGGATGGAGGCATCCAACGCTGACCAGTTCGATGTTCGAGAGGGCGTAGCTATACGAGATGTTCCTGCGCTTCTCATATTCGCGCGGCACTTCCTGCGAAGGTCTTGATCTCGAAATCATACGTTACGCGCGCACATGAGAACTTCTACCAGGGGGGGCAGTTTCTTCTCTTCCCTCTTTCCGGTCCCCACACTGCAAAAGACATGGACACGAGATCCAAGCCGCGGGGTTGAGACGAGCATTAGCGGTGGGGTAACCAGGGAATTCTTGTGGGCAGATTCCTCGAACTTTTCATACACTTTTATGCCACCGTGTGGCGATTTTCCCATAGAACGCTGAAAATGCAAAAATACCTCTCGAAGCCTTTCACTACACCTTTCTAGGCCAAAATCACCCACGACGCTCAGATTTTGCCCTCGGCAAACTCCTTCATGTACTTCGCCAGCTTCTCCACAGCAGATACAGGCACGGCATTGTAGTTGCTGCACCTAATGCCTCCAACGCTGCGGTGACCCTTCAGACCCAGCAAACCCCTGCTCTCTGCGCCCTTGAGGAAAGCCTTCTCAGCCTCGGCATCGCCGCCCTTGACACGGAAACACAGGTTCATGCGGCTGCGCACGCTCTTGTCCGGCACGACGTGGTAGGCATCACTGCCGTCAAGTTCAGCGTACAGTGTGGCAGCTTTGTGGTCGGATTCGCTTTGCTGTGTGGCGATGCGCGGCGAGCCGGTGGAAGCGTCGAGCAGCTTCTGCATCACTTGCCCAGCGATCCAGACGTCAAAGATCGGCAGAGTGTTGTACAGGCTGTTGTTCTTCGCGATCGTGGGCCAGTCCAGCACGACAGGGCCGACAGGGAGGCCGAGCTTGCGCAGCAGACCGGCGTCTGCCATGGGCGTGTGAGGGGGCAGGATACGGTTGGAGACGATTGCGATGGTGATGCCGGTCGTTCCGATGTTCTTCTGGGCACCGCCGAAGATCGCAGCGTGTTTCCGCACGTCGACGGGGCGGGAGAGGAAGTTGGAGCTCATGTCCGCAACGAGGTTGGCGCCGTCAGGCGCGGCCTGAAACTCGACGCCATCAACGGTCTCGTTATCGCAGTAGTAGGTCAGAGCGGTGGCGTCGGTGTCCGCGGTTGCGGTGAAAGTGTCTGGCGAGGCGATAGTGCCGAACTTGCCGTCGCGGTGCTTGCGAGAGTCTGTGACAATGTTTACATGCTCAGGGCCCGCCAGGCGGGCGGCTTCCTGAGAGGCCTTGAGAGACCAAGAGCCAGTCACGAGGTAATCCAACTTCATCTTCTTCACCTCCTCGCGCAGCTTGTCCTCGTCACCGCCCAGCTCTTTCGCCTTCCGCGCGACCCAGATAGAGACCATGTGGTAGACGACGGCGCTGAACTCTCCGCTGCCACCGCCCTGCAGGAATAGGATCTGATAGCCATCCGGGCCGTCTGATTCGGGAATGTCGAGCAGCTGTCGGAGGCCAGACTGGGTGTGAGCAAGGATGGCGTTGGCGTCTGCTGAGCGGTGGGAGATCTCTGTGATGCCGATGCCTGAGTCGTTGTAGTTCAGCAGCACCTTGGAAGCCTCCTCCAGCACGGCAGTAGGCAGAGGCGCGGGGCCGGCGCCGAAGTAGTGGACGTCTTCTCTCGACGGCATGTTGGGTGTGTACGTATGTCTGGGAAAGAATGTGGAAGTGCAGAAGGACCCACCCCGGTATTTATCAAGTTACCTAACTTTTGTGACTGGCACCTGTATGTGACGATGCTTTTCTGAGTCAATGGAGGGGCAGCTGAGGGGTCTGCACCCTGCTGGACTGACTCAATATCGCCGAGGAGCTTGTTGCGATGTCGGTACCGGTGGCTGTTCAATTCTAGCCGGCTAATCAAAATGTCAATCAAATTGCCACCAAAAGCCACATAGCAAGCAACGAATTCATGGCGACATCGGCCGTCAATCGCGCTGTTTCCCCGGATTCGCTGCGGAGCTTCAAAGATTCGGCTCGCGACGCCAAACATCCGGCCCCGTCTCATCTTTTTTCTCCAGCCTGTCATTGGCCGCTGTTCCCAGTCACGGCAACTTTCCTTTGATCTTTTGTACAGTAGTCATTTGCATGATCGCAGCGAGATAGAAACATACCTTTCTCCGCGACTGCGGCGTACGACACAGCCATGGCCTCCCTCCGCGCCACCAGAAGCCTCCAGAGGCTTGCCAGAATCCCAGCCCTCACCCCGCGACCACACACCTCTCTCGCCGCGCAACGACGCCTGCTGCGAACGCCTCAGACCCTCCAGCATGCCCCTCGATACCTCCACACCACCCGCGCATTGTACCAGGCCGAAGAGATTCATGCCTTCCACAGCCAGTTGGAGAATGCGCCCCCTGAGCTTCTCAACAGACCCGCCGTCTCCGCCACTCCTCAGACTCTCACCGAGAAGATCGTACAGCGCTACAGCCTGGGCCTGGCCGAGGGCAAGGTTGTCCGTTCTGGCGACTATGTCACCCTCTCTCCGCACCACTGCATGACCCACGACAACTCCTGGCCTGTCGCGACCAAGTTCATGTCCATTGGTGCCGAGAACATCCACAACCCTAAGCAGATCGTGATGACCCTCGACCACGATGTGCAAAACAAGACCGAGAAGAACCTGAAGAAATACGCGCAGATTGAGGGTTTCGCCGAAAAGCAAGGTGTCGACTTCTACCCCGCGGGTCGCGGTATTGGACACCAGATCATGGTCGAAGAAGGCTACGCGTGGCCGGGAACGTTGGCTGTCGCTAGTGACAGCCACACGAACATGTACGGCGGTGTTGGATGCTTGGGTACACCGGTGGTCAGGACTGACGCAGCGAGTATTTGGGCTACGGGCAGGACGTGGTGGCAGATTCCTCCGATCGCCAAGGTCACGTTCACTGGCGTTCTCCCGGAGGGCGTTACTGGCAAGGACGTGATCGTTGCACTCTGCGGTCTCTTCAACAATGACGAGGTCCTCAACCACGCCATTGAGTTTACCGGAACCGAGGAGACGATGAAGACCCTTCCTGTGGACGACCGTCTGGCCATCGCCAACATGACCACCGAGTGGGGCGCTCTTAGCGGTCTTTTCCCCATCGATGATGTGCTTAAGGGATGGCTGCGTTCGAAGGCTACCGAAGCCTCCCTCTACAACACCCGCACGTCGGAGACCGCCAGCCCTACCAACTCTCGCTTCAATCACGAACGCCTGGACGAACTTTTGGCCAACCCGCTTTCCGCCGACAAGAACGCAACCTACGCCAAGGAACTTTACCTCGACCTTGCCACTCTTACTCCCTACGTCTCCGGTCCCAACAGTGTCAAGGTCGCCACGCCGCTCTCTGAGCTTGAAGAACAGGACATCAAGGTCAACAAGGCCTACCTTGTTTCGTGCACCAACAGCAGGAGGAGTGACATCGCCGCGGCCGCCAAGGTCTTCAAGGATGCTGCGAAGGAGAACGGTGGTAAGATCCCGAAGATTGCTCCTGGCGTCAACTTCTACATTGCTGCTGCCTCGCTCCCCGAGCAGCAAGCTGCTATGGAGCAGGGTGACTGGCAAGCTCTCGTCGAGGCTGGTGCTCAGGAACTGCCTTCTGGATGCGGCCCTTGCATTGGCCTGGGCACCGGTCTTCTTGAGCCTGGCGAGGTCGGCATCTCCGCGTCGAACCGCAACTTCAAGGGTCGCATGGGTAGCACTGACGCCAAGGCGTACCTCTCTTCTCCCGAGGTTGTCGCCGCCAGCGCTCTGAAGGGTAAGATTGCTGGCCCCGGCAGCTATCAGAAGCCCGAGGGCTGGGAGGGCGTCATGCGTGGAGAGGGTGGCTACACCAGCTTCTCCATCGAGGACGCCCTTGACAAGCTCATCAAGGATGCCGAGGCTGCCATTGCCCAAGGCGAGGAGGACCTTTCCGGCTCCGGTACATCTCCTTCTGTTGAATCCGCGGATAGCAAGACCGAGGCAGGCCTCACTGAGATTCTCCCCGGCTTTCCCGAGAAGGTCACCGGTGAGATCGTCTGGTGCAACGCTGACAACGTCAACACCGACGCCATCTACCCCGGCAAATACACCTACGACGACGCTTTCTCCGCTGACCCAGCAAAGATGGCTTCCGTGACAATGGAGAACTACGACACCGAATTCGCCAAGATCGCCCGCAAAGGCGACATCCTGGTGTCTGGCTTCAACTTCGGCTGTGGCAGCTCGCGCGAGCAAGCCGCCACCGCCATTCTGGCAAAGGGCATCCCGCTCGTCGTCTCTGGCTCCTTCGGCAATATCTTCTCTCGTAACAGCATAAACAACGCCCTCATGGGCGTCGAGGTCCCTAAGCTCATCGAGCGTCTGCGCGCCGAGTTCTCCCCCGAGGCCTCCCAATCCGCCACTGGCCAATCCGGCAAGGCAGCCATCACCGAGCCTGCCGAAAACAGCCAGAGCCTGGATTCGCCGCCTCCTGCTCCTGAGAGCAAGCCGAAGAATAACTTGACCGTTCGCACCGGCTGGACTTTCACTTGGGATGTGCGCCGCAGCCAGGTAATTGTCAAGGAGGGTGAGAGCGGCGAGGAGTGGAAGCAGAGTGTTGGCGAGCTTCCGCCCAACGTCCAGGATATCATTGCTCAGGGCGGCCTGGAGAAGTGGGTTGGTAAGGAGCTGGGCAACACGAAATAGGTGACCCGAAGATATGGATGTGTATCGGGAGACGAAGGCCCGCCCCCAACCCCGGGTAAGAGACGCGACTGGACTTTTTTCAAGTTCTGACTTGAGAATGGAGAAGACCGAGAGGGATTGCAACGGCTCATGCAACCCCTGCGGCTTGCTTCATGTTCGGCGGGAATTATCCTTGCAAAGAGGTTGATGATCTGCTATTATACCAAGCCTGATGGACCGCCGACCAGAGCATGAATGCAGGAAGACCATTTGTTCCCAATGTGGGCTTCAACGTAGAGGTCAATCGAGCAGAGATGGATGAAATAGCATTTGCATAAATTTTCACAGTGTGTAACAATACAGCGTATAGGATACCCGAAATTCATAACAGTCCCTGTTTGACATTCTCTGTTGTCGGTATCTACAATTCTCGGAAAATTACATGAGATCTGATCGCTGTTATTACAGGAAGGAGCTGAATCAGGTGGAGTATCAGCAGCATGATCTCATATGGGCAGTCAGCTGAACTCCCCGCCGTTGCCTCGACTCACCAGCGAGCAAGGATCGTGACTCAACCCCCCCAAGGACTTATCAAGATATGTAACAGCAAGATTGCCGGCCTGCCGGCCGTTGTTGCCGTGACCTCTTGAGCATTCCATGTCAGAACCCTCAGCATCTGCGCCAGCTGCCCCGGCTGCGCCGCCGACTTCCAAGCACCACAAACCACTACCACACGCACACGCAGCCAAAAATGCGTCCGAGACCTTCGCGTGGATCGAACACCGTCTATCAGAGATCTACACGGACGCAAGAATATCCGCACGACCCTTGGCGCTCGCCCACAAAGACTACCTCGCAATCTACAACGCAGTCCACAGCTTCTGCATTGCCACCAAGTGCTTCCATGGAAGCAAGAACAGCGGCCAGATTCCAAACGCAGAGAGTCTCTACCGCTGCCTCGAACGAGAGGCCAAACGATACTGCACCGAGACTCGAGCCGTTGTTCTGGCTTCGGTGCCAGAGAACGGCGATGGTGCTCGAAGCTTAGTAGAAGGGTATCTGGCCCAGTGGAACAAGTACGCACGCCTGGCGGCCATTGTGGGTCATTTGATGCGCTTCCTAGATCGCCACTGGATTAGGCGCCACGTCGCCGAGGGCAAGGCTAAGGACATCTACTCCATTCAGGATCTCCACAAGATCGCGTGGAAAGAAGAGGTGCTCCGAGTCAGTGCCAGTGAAATTGATGTTACTAACGGGGCCGGCAAAATCGTCGAAGCAGTCATAATTTTGCGCCAGCGCAGTGACGCAGGCGACGAAAGCGTTAGAGAGCTGCTCGAGATGGTAACAACCAGTTGGGCTTCATTAGCACTCAACATGGAGCGCCAGCATCGCTTGACTGGCACTGCGGGAGAAGAGGATGTTTGAAGAGCCTTAAAAACAGCCTTCGAAGGGTAGACATATCAGATTTGCTCTCTGCCTTCCTCGTGAACTACTTCTCTGTGCTCTGATATACCTCGCCCAAGCCTGCTAAACGGCGCAAACAAAAGCATCGTCCCCCAGGAAGCCGCAACGTAGAACGCGATCGCAAGCAAAGCGAACTGCCAATTTTGACCTCGCAAGATGCCAATTGAGATGACGTCCAAGAACAGGATGAGAACTGTGCCGAACAGCAACGTGAGGTGCAGAAGAACAACGAGGACCGTCAGCAATCTTGAGGAGAGTAGGAAGTCGGACAAGCTTCTTTGGGAGTCTGGCCCGATGCCAGACAGCGTCTGCCTCCGTTCTGTCCGGCCGAGGACTTCGATCAAGACTTTTGAGCGTTCTGAGGTGATGACTGCCTCTGTGGACGGGCCTTTCCGCTCCGCAGGTTGAGGTCGCGGCCGAATGGCATCTCTCATCTTTGTCTCATCACCTCTCATCGTGTTCCCATTAGTCTGCGCGTTCGCATTGCCTCTCTGTCCCGTGTACAAATGCTCCGAAATTGCACCCAGAGGCTGAATCAGAAGGACAAGCGGCACGAGCTGGCCGAAGCCCCACTCGTCCTCCTGAGACGCGATCTGCTCATAGTTCTGATTGCGTGGAACCACCACTTGCACGGTACCGAACACAAGGCCGAGGACCGAGATCCAAAGCGAAGCCGAGAACGAAGCCAGAAGCTCCAGGAAAGCGATCAACGGGACCGTCGGCACAAGCAGGATCCTAAACTGCCAGAGCCACCGCCTCCGGCGAGTCTGGACGTACCGCCTCGCAGGCTTGGAGAGCACTGAGGCGACCAAGCCCTCCAACGGTCTGCGGACGCGCGCTCCGTACAGGCTGCGCGTGAAAGCGAACAGATCTCCGACTTTCCAGAGGTAGCTCACGACCAGCAGGATGTAGCCGATCGGTGCGTCGTTGTTGACGCCATCGCCGTACGCTTTGCCCCAGAAGCACACGGCGGGCATGCCCCAGCCGGTGGGCTGGTCTTTGGTGACGGAGATGCTGTCGGTGCCTGTGTAGCTCACGATGCCCCAGTCGTAGCTGACGGTGGGCACGAGGCCGATGACGAGCATGAGGAAGAGCACGAGCATGCCGGTGAGACGCCACGCTTTGACGCCTGGGTGTGCGTTTAGGTACGGTCGGAGAAGTGTGAGGGCGGAGAGGTGCACGGAGCTAGACAGCCAGGCCAGGTAGAGAACAATCTGGTAGTGGTAGACACTAATGTCGCCCTTTTGGAGGCCAACGAACCCCGCGGTCATGATGGCGATACCGGTGACGATTTGCTGATCGCTGAAAGCGAGCACGGTCTGTCGCAAGACTCGATGCATCCTGGGGTGCTTTTCGACTCGAGACCTGATTCGCATGATCCTGGAGTCCACGGAAGCGAGCAGCTCTGGCTCGACCATGCCGGCAATGTACGCGCCGAGGACCGTCGTGAATGAGACATAGGCACTGATCAGGAATGCCAGCATGACACCGATGCCAGAGATGTCAGCATTGGGCTTGATGATGGAGCCGGCATGGAGGAGGTTCCTGCATTCCTCGTCTGTCACCATGGTGGCGGCAGTTGTTGGCACGGCTCTCCGATGCACTTTGCGAAAGTTGACATGCGGTTGACGCGGACATGCAGATGGCAAAACATAGGTGCCATGGCTTACCAGGTAGGCGGGTGAGCGGGAATCGGAGCTCAATGTACAAAGTCAGATAGAGCTCTCGATCGCGGCGTGTGGCGCCACTGCGACAGATGCGCTTTGGCGTAAACCTTGTTGTGAGACACCCTGAATTGTGCTCTGAACGAATTGGGATATGCGGGGACATTGACTGTAGCGGGCGTGGAACGACAGACTGAATGACTTTGGAAGGGCTCTGGTGAAAACCAATGCTCTATTGCGGCTTTTCTAGCTGTTCTAAATATTTTACTAGACAGACGCCTCTTCCCAGCCATTTACCGACGTCATAAATTTCACTTATGTCTCATTGCCATCGCTTCTCTTTGTTTAGTTGCAAGAAATGTCGTAAAGCTTCTCTTCAAACAAAGATTTTCCACTCGGACACATCATCTAAGACTGAGCGGCGAAGCCAAGACGAGGGCTGCTCTGGGTCTGGTCGAAGATGGCGTAAACGGACTTAAGGAAGATGTCGCCGAAAATCGAAAGACCACCAAGACCCTCGTTGGACTGGATACCGCCGAAGCAGGTGCTTCCAGAGACAGGGGCGAAGTTGATGTATGAGCCAGGGATAGTGAAGACCTTGCCGCCAATGTTGACGTTAAAGTTGGGGAGCTTGGCAGAGCAGGGGAAGACGTAGCCACCTTGGGAGTTGCTGTAGGAGGCGCCGGAGACCTGGCGGTAGTAGGAGGTGACGGCAGCATCAGGGATGAGGAGGAGAGTGGTGCCAGTGTCGGCGATGGCCTTGCCAATGCTGCCGGAGGTGGAGGTGGAGCTACCAGTGCTGTAGCCGCCGGCGTTGAACTGCCAGAAGCCCTGGCTGGAGTCCACGGAGACATAGGTGATGGTGCCGGTGTACTTGGAGCCGTCGATGTAGCCGAAGTCGTAAGTACCAGCGGTGCCCTTCTTCAGGTCGACAGCGAAAAGAGGCTTAGCAAGAGAGCTCTTGACAGTGTCGAAGAATGTCTTCTGCTGTTGCGGCTCAACGGTGTTGATGCTGCTAAATGCCAAGCCGAGAAGACCGTCGGTGTCCGTGTTCTGGGTGAAGGAGGAAGAAACCGAGGTTGCAGCCTCGACTGCCTGGGAGGTGGCAGTGACGGGGCCAACGACAACTTTGTCGGCGTAGACGTCACCGCTGGCGCCGGAGCCATCAGCGTAACCAATCTCCCAGGTCTCTCCAGACAGCTTCCTGCCAGAAGTCGAAGGGTTGTACTTGGAGTGGCCTGTAGACTCGCTGGAAGGAGTCTCGGTGGAAAAGACCCAGCTGTCGAAGTGTTAGTTGCTGTGGTGATAGAACGACATAGTTGACGTACAGATCAGAGCTGCCAGTGTCGAAGTCAAGGTACAGAGTCTGACCACCAACGGAGACAGGAGACAGGTAGGCCGCGTCGTACTTCGTCGTGGTTAGCTTTGATTTGGCGCAAGCTGATCATGTTTGTCGGATACGTACCTGTTGCGGGTTGGCAGAGACGGATCCCGACTGAGCAGCGGCGGCGGCAGCAGCCTTCACATCAGCCGGAGCGACGGCACCAAGACGAGCATATTTGCCGTAGGCCTGGTCAAGCGACAGAGGTCCAGAGAGGTAGTTTTGCCCGGCTTGGACTTGTTGCAGCTGGAAGATCTTCTTGTTGATGTCGGCGGCAGGCGCGGCGATCGAAAGACCGGCGGAGGCCACCAGAAGGGAGGCGGCAATCTGGTGATGCATCTTGAAGGCTCGGGCGATGGGAGGGGGGGAAGCGAGAGGCTGTAGAGCGAGTGTGTTGGATGATTGTCACAATGGTCGTCGAGGACGGTCTTTATATAGGCAACGGAGACATGCTCACACGGCCATTGCGAGCTTGACCTTCTGACTTGAGCCAAGCGTGGCGAGGATGGTGTGAGAGGACGGTCTGCGCATTTCCTGCATGGCGCCTTGGTAGCGCTGTTACCTTGGTATTGACACCTTCCAGATGCAGAGGGCTCCGGGATTGCGACAGTGTGCCATCGCAGGCGATGACGAGCCCTACATCCGGGGAGATTGTATACACGAGGCTTCCAAAGCCGGTGGAAGGTTAAGACCAGTGGTGGTCGTGTGATTTTAATGTGTTTAGCGCACATGATGAGGCCGTACTAGTCGAAGTCGTTGTAGATAGCGCAATAGACCGCCTGCCAATGAGGATGGATTTGGACTGGAAGACAGCGACGGCATAGATGCGAGCACATACTGTTGAGGCGACATCCGGCCTGTGAATGGTCCGCAGTCTAATGATCTGGACACGGCACGCTGCAAAGCCGGCAGGGTCGTGAATCGCATTGTCGCTGATAGCAGAAGGAGCCGGACAAGCTCTGCCAAGTGCGTCGGGAGATTAACCTTGGCCATGCTTGAGATGCTTGGGAGGCTTCAGCGAGCCTCGGCAGGATCAATTGAGGTGAGTGGTGGTGGAGGCAGGATGCAGGATGATTAGCGCGATGCGGCTAGAGTAGGTACCTTACGGACGCATGGGGCGCGGCGCCTCCCTCGTTAAGGCAGGTGGTGATGGAGAAGTTGGGCTTCACGGGCGCGTTCGCCCATCAAAGGTCCGAGCAGTCTCCGCGTCGTAGGACCGAATGTCGCTCTAGAAAACGCGAAATCGGATCACCAAGCCGTGCGGCGGAGCTGCTGTGAGAAAGGTCATCTTGCGTTGCGCACACACTAACCGCAGGGTGTTGGAGTCAGAGGGCGGAGATGATTCTGTGTGTAGGTGGGTATGCAGTGATAATGTGTGTAGGTGGGTATGTAGTGATGCTGTGTGTAGGTGGATGTGAAGGTGGGCGTGTCTGGAACGGACGATCACTCGCTTGGATCCATTGTAGCGGCGCAGTGGGCAGATAGATCGACAAGGCTGCTGATGCAGAGCACGAATGATGATGAATGGTAGTGGTGGGAGAGCAGCAACAAGACGATAGCGCCATGCCAGCGCCATGCCAATTACCTGGACGGACCAATACGCTCAAGGCCATGCCGATTAGCTGAACAGGCCAATACGCTCAAGGCCATGCCGACCTCCCGTCACGCCTTGTGATGCAGCGGTTATCGTGCCTTCAGGATTGGTGGGAGTCGCTTGCCACGCTGCACTGGGCACTTCCAGAGTGGCATCTCCAGTGCAGGTCTGCAGACGCTCGTGCATCACTGCCGCTGCGCCAACGGACAAGCTACCTCAAGGTACCATGCGCGCATCAACCATAACACCCGCTCTGGTATGGGTGGGCTCGAGACCTCACGCGCTCGCCGTCTACCTAGTGATTTATCGTGAGGAAACCTGTCCGCTCAGGTGGAGCCGCACGGAGGGAAGTGCTGTGGGCGCTGCGATCGGTGCGTCTGTTCTGTACGCCTGAAGTCGGCCCTTCGAGCAGGAAGCACGTCATGGTACGGCCTCCCGTCCTGCCCGGCCGCGAGACTTCCAGTGTCCTCGCCATGTACAACTTTCGCCAGCATCTGGACTGTGAGAGAGGTCGCCAAGAACTCCAGTCGGACCCTGGTGCTGAAACGCGAAATGTTACGTGCTCGGCTCCCACGCCTGATCAGGCTGCACCAACCCCGATGGGCACTGCAGCACCTCAGGCATGTCTTTCAATAACTTACCCTTCCCAGTCGGCTTTGAGGTCTGGTTCAATGCTTGAAGATGAGGCCTCTTGATTGTCCTGGAGTCTGCTGGCGCCTAATCATATCTCGAAACTCGTCTGAAGATCAATCTGGGACGAATGCCCTAGGCGCATGTGACGCATGGTCTACCGCAACGGTCGAAGCTGCAGACTGCACGTCCAGTGACTGATGACTAAAAATCTCGCCTCGTCGGGCTTTGTGTTGCGGAAACCTCCCATTTTCAGCATCGACAGTCTCAGCCTCCATAAGGAATTGTGATTCCAGCATCCTCAATATTCGCGGACAGCGGTAATCGGGCGAGGGATTCAGTCTCGGGCCTTTAGCGGACTTCCTGCACCAAACATACTTTCCGCCTGGACTCTTCTTTCGGGATCTTGTCACTCATCATCTCTACGCTCACTACAAAGCATAGCAGCACCGCTAGAACGACGGAATTCAGCTCTGAGCTAGATTCTTTCTTGTGACAGACGACTGCGGCGCCGCACACGTGACCGTAACCTGATCTCTCGCCTGAAAAAGGTTCAGTCTACGACAACATGGGCTTGCTCCCCGAGATCATGTCACATCGGACGTCTGCTTCTCCGACTTCACCGCAGCCAGAGTCAGCTCCAAGGGCTTGTCGCATTTGCTTCGAGACGGAAGCTCCTAGCACTGATCCGCACACCGATCGAGTTGGCTACGGGACACCTGACAACGAGTCCGGCCGTCTGCTGCATCCATGCAAATGCACTGGAAGCCAAAAGTACGTCCACGAGCTCTGCCTCTCATCACTTCGGAACCGTGACCCACTGCAACATACGTACTCCAAATGCCCAACTTGTGGACACCACTATGAGCTCAAAGCCTCGGCCTTCGATGACTTCCTTGAACACTGGATGACTCACGCCTGCGCAACAACGATGCTCACTTGCCTAGCAATCTTTCTTTCCGGATACTTCGCGATTCCCTTACTTTCGATCACGATGTTCTACCGTCAAACGCTTGAGCACGGCGTTCGCCTCATCCCCTGGTACACTTCCTCTCGGGGCTGGCCTGACCACTTCGCTCAAGGGTCATGTCTGGTGGGCGTTTCTGGGATTATCATGACGGCATTCGACATTGCAAAGCTGATGTGGACGGGCACGTGGGATTTGCCGGTTGCTTTCGTGTTCCTCATGGGTTTTGCGCCGGGACTCGGAATGTGGGGTCACATTGCTGCGGGAGTTTTGAGAATGATGTACGAGGCCTGGTGTGTCGTCAGGGGCTATTGTAGGCGCTATGTTGAGAGCGGAGAGCGCGTGTTGGATTACGATGGGCATACCAATCAATAGGGTAGTCTAAGCAGGTTTACAGCAGACTTAATCTGACGTTAGAGGCGTCATTGCTAGATTCCATAGCAGAAAGACTCGGGCCCGCGGTGATGTTTCCTCAGTCGCACTAGCTTCGTGTTACAGAGACTCGGTCTCCGCGGATCTGTACAGCTCATCACAGGCTTGATGGCCGAAAGAACAAAGAATCGAGACTTGCCTGGGAACAAGTCTTGGGTGGAGACATGTAAGGATATGGCTGGTCTCAGGCAACATTCTGCGGACAAGCGATCTCCGTGCTGGTCTGTAACGTTTTGACGTCCCTTACGCGACTTGAACCGGCCATTGTAGATCGGAATCATAGACTCTTGATACCCATCAGCAATTTCCAGTGGTGTAAGATCATATGGCAAGAGCATCATTGATTAACAGCGACGGCTTTCTTGCTCTTTGTATTCATTGCAACTCGGCACTCAGTTCCGAAGGACCTTCGTACGTCCCGCACTGGAATACACAAAAGTAAACAGCTCCAACAAAAATCCACCCGACCATCACAACAGACGAATAATTCATGTTCTGCGGCGTGACCGGCTGATAAGATGGGAACATGCTAAAAAGCATAGCCAAGACGCCCCAAGCAAGAGCAAGAACATTGACAGCAGCGCCCCACTTCCCCATTGTGAACGGTCCAAACCGCAGAGTACGGTGCGGGCTAGGCGTGCGCCCATAGACGAGCATGAAAGCGATTGGGACCACGTAGCTCGCGTACATGCCCAAGATGGACATGGAGAGAATGGCGTTGAAGGCCGTCGTGTTCCCGACGTAGATCAGGCCAATGAGACCCTGCACGACTGTGAGCAAGACGCACATACGGACAGGTACTTGTCGTTCCGAATGCAGGTGAGCAAAGTAGTTGCTGAAAGGCATTGCGCCGTCACGGGCAAAGGCCCACGCCGTGCGACTGGTCGATATGAGGCCTGCAAATGCACCTCCCACGGCAGTGAGAGAGATGATGATTGCTAGGACGGTTGCGCCAGCCCTGCTTCGTGTGGAGTTGAGGAACAGCTGCATAAACGGGAAGCCAGTGGTCGACTCGAGAAGGCTGTTGAGGTCACCGAGACAAAAGAGCAGCACGATACAATAAATAAAGCCAAGCAACCCGTTGACAGCGATCGAGCCTATCATAGCAATCGGGACGTATCGCGCGGGGTTGTGTAGCTCTTCCGCCAGATGGGCGGCGGCATCGTATCTGTTAGAGTTAGATCGTCCGATTGGACTTGAAGTACGGAGATCAGCTTACCCTAGGAACGGATACACCGTCGACAGTAAGCCCACCAGCCAAGCGATTCCATCTGACTGCCATCCGCTTGAGTTCGTAACCTCTGTGAAGACGTATGCAGCGCTGTGCTTGGTCTTGGTCATGGCGCCGACTACCGTGATGACAACCACAAAGCCGACAACGTGCAAAAAGCCTGCCGCTATGTTCGCGTGGGGCAGAAATCGAGAGCCCCAAACATTGATGACAAGCACGTATCCGAGCACGAGCCAATAGAACAGCACGCCTTGCCATCGCTGAGGGACAAATTCCGGATTGTTGATGTTAACAATTCCCAGAAGCTGCAGCCCAGCAGCGAAAGCAGCAGACGAGGTGAAAACGGTCTGGCCACCAATAGAGATCCAACCCGTGAACCAAGATGCTGTGGCTCGCCACGAGCGAGGTGCAAGACAGGCTACCCAATGGTACTGGCCTGGGACAAAGCTTAGCGCAAGAATCTCGCTGCCAGTCGTTTCGCGCGAGGCTCACCTCCTGCTGTTGGATAAATCGATGCAATCTCAGCCATCGAGCAAGCTAATGACATTGTACCAAGGAAGGAGATAACACTGTATGCCAGTGATCAGTCTTGCAATCTTGACGGTCTACCGAAAGCCATACTCACTAGTTGTAGAACAGACAAGGTGCGCCACCGCTAATCAGCGCCTGGGCGACAACGCTTGTGAGAGCCTCCCAACTTGCCATGAGACAAGCAAGTAACGCGCCGAGCGACCATACTGAGAACTTACGTGGCAGCTCTTGCATGGCGCCCATCTCTGATGGTTCTATCGTTGCTGTCGCGTCATTGTCGCGTTTCTTGGTATTGGAAGAGCTTTCGGTCAAGTCCATAGTGACGGCGTCGGTGTTATGGTTCCTTGACAGCTTGATCGAAACTGTAGAAGTGAAATAAGGTGGTGAATCACTGTGGTCAAAGCAAGCCTGGATAGTCGTAATGATAAGAGAGCGAAGCTGTTAAATGGAAGTACCGCTGCTCGTGCAGCCTACCTGATCGAGAGGGAAGCTGTGCTGCCTTGATCTGCGGCTGGCGCATCGAGCGATAACATGATAGGAAGATAGTCTGATATCAAGTAGGGCATGCATCGCAGCCTCATCATCATTTTGAAGTAGCAAAAGCGAGAAATGAGATAGGCAGAGGTCGTCCAAGCGATTGCCTTTTCGCATGACCCGAGGCCATTGATATCCCAACGACCAGGCCGTGGGAAGGGAAGTCTCGTTTTCACTGCCAGATCAGGTAATTGATCGACGAGCCGGATAGAAGCGATCAAACCTTCCGACAGCATATCGGTTTGCTTCCGTACGCAAAGTGGTGCTTTGAGGACGTGGGGTTGTTGTTTTCTCACTTTCGTTGCCGTTCGCGGTTTAGCGGCACTTTGGCAGATGAGTGGAGCTCGGCGCCATCGCCAACGATGATTGGATGACGAGAAGAGCTGATATGCGGAAGTCCTGCCGCCGCACGTGCGGCACTCCATCCGGCAGCCTTTCAGTCTCGCCGCATCTCATCAAGTTCGTACGCCGTCTCATTAGATCTTTGACGCGGCGGATGCTTCCTCTTAGAGATGAGCGTCCGCGCGTGCCAATGGGCACCTGATCAGATGTGTATCCTGGTTGTGATGTGTCATGCATTTGACAATGGACTCGGGCGTCTGCTATCCCGGCGCCGCAAGGCACGATGGTGTCGACTCGCCGGCTCCTCCATAAATTGCTGGCTTGCTACTTGGTCGAGTCGCGACTGGACCATTTCACGCCATGTTTCTTTCCTTACCTTTGGCCATGTCTTCTGTTCATCCTCTCCAAGGCATATCTGCTGCTGAGATTGAACGAGCAAGGGACGTTTTGTTGGCCAACCATGAGAAAGAAGTGATCAGCTTTCGCGAAATCTTTATCCAGGAACCACGCAAGGGAGACTTGACTTCCTACCTTGATGCTGAGCACCGCGGAGACCTCTCGGTCACTACTCCGAATCGCCTTGCTAAGTGCCAGTACGACGTAATCGGTTCCGATAAAGTCCCTTACTACCACGAAGCCACTGTGGACATCGGAACTGGTAAGGTGGTCGAGCACGAGGTCATCGGCAAAGAGCATCAAGCTGCTCTCACTCTGTATGTTGCGGTACTCTTTTAATACGGCCTACCGCTGACATACACTAGTGATGAGTTCGACATCTTGGTGGAGGTGTGCAAAGACTCCAAGTTGTTCCAAGATGCTTTGAAGGAGTTTACGCTCCCTGATGGCTTCGAGGTGGTGGTCGAGCCTTGGCCTTACGGCGGTCTCGATCTCACAGACGAGAATCGTCGCTACTTTCAGGGTCTCATTTTTGCACAAGACACACGCAACGGCAACCCTGATTCCAACTTCTACGCCTTCCCGTTACCTCTGATCCCTATCATGGACTTTCACAAACGCGAGATCGTCCGCATTGAACGCCTCGCCACCGGTGGGAGGGGCAACGACATCGATGCTAAGACACAGAACGAGGCCAAGATTCTGGATCATTGTGCGAATGCAGAATACGTTCCAGAACTGCTACCAAATGGAACGAGAAAGGACCTCAAGACGCTCAACGTTGTCCAGCCGGATGGACCATCTTTCAAAGTCACTGATAGTTCTCTGGTCGAATGGCAGAAATGGAGATTCAGAGTGTCCTTCAACCCACGAGAGGGAGCCGTCATTCACGATGTCCACTACGATGGTCGCAGCGTCCTGTATCGCCTTTCGATCAGCGAGATGACAGTACCCTATGCAGATGCCCGTGCGCCCTTCAACCGGAAGCAAGCTTTTGATTTCGGGGACGGCGGCGCTGGCAATTGCGCCAATAACCTTTCATTGGGCTGCGACTGCCTCGGAGTCATCAAATACTTCGATGCATGGACTATAAACTCCAAGGGTGATGTTTCGCCTCAACCTAATGTTATCTGTTTACACGAGCAGGACAATGGAATCGGCTGGAAGCACACCAACTGGCGAACAGGTCGTGCAGTGGTCACACGCAACCGCGAGCTGGTGGTGCAATTCATCATCACCTTGGCAAACTATGAGTACATCTTCGCTTATAAGTTCGACCAGTCAGGCGGGATTGATATCGAGACACGTGCTACTGGGATCGTCAGCTCTGTCAACATCGACCCTGGGAAGACAAGCGACTATGGAAACGTTGTTGGGCCCGGCGTACTGGCACAAAATCATCAACACATCTTCGCGTTTCGTATCGACCCCGCTATCGACGGTCATCGCAACACTGTCGTTCAGGAGGAATCTCATCCGGTCCCGCTCAATGCAGCAACAAACCCCAGAGGCAACTACTACGAAGTGCGTAAATCGCCGATCAAGCGCTCTGGCTGGGCCGACGCTGCGCCCCAGTACAACCGCGTTTTTAAAATGGTCAATACATCCCGCAAGAACCGCATCAGTGGCAACCCTGTAGGCTACAAACTCACGCCACCGGCCACCCAGCTGCTACTAGCAGACCCTGGATGCATTCAGTACAAACGCGCCTCTTTCGCACAACACCATCTCTGGGTCACGAAGTACAAAGATGATGAGCTTTACGCTGGCGGCCGCTTCACATTGCAATCGACAAAAGAGATCGGTGGCGTTGCCGACGCTGTGGCAAGAGGTGATAACGTTGAAGATGAGGACGTGGTAGTGTGGTCGGTATTTGGGCTGACACACAACCCACGAGTTGAGGTATGAAGACGATGCCATCGTCCGGCATTTGAAACGGCACTAACAGTAATGTAGGACTGGCCTGTCATGCCTGTTGAGACCCACTCGGTACATCTGCGACCCGCTGATTTCTTTGAAGCGAATCCGTCCATCGACGTTCCCAGTAACAAGAATCTAACCAGCCAAGAGGTGTACAAAGACGACTCGAAGTGCTGCAAGCCAGCTAAACTATAGATCACGGGTAGAGCACAGCTTGAGTTGCATTCTAAGCGCATGGTCTCTTAAGCTCTCATTGATTGATTGACCGGCATGTATGCGCATCTATTGATCACCTCAGTCAAATTCCTGTAGCAATCAACGAATGAAGTCCGAGTCCATCACCTTTGTTCCTGCATCCAATTCCTGTGCTGCCAAGTGCCCTCAGTCAAAAATATTCAGCTGATGCTGTTATGCCATGTCCGGAATCGGCTCAAAGACCCCGCACATCAGGAATTTAAGCTTTTGGCTGTCCTTATCTCATCACACTTCGACTTCTTGCTTATCATCCTTCCTCTCATTGTGTTGTAATTCTTCCCAAGCTATCTTCCTTTCGCCTCCTTCTTCTGTACTCAGTGATTCACACATCAATGCTGTAGCAGGCTGCAGCCCAAATACTCTCATGCGCAAGTCGATAGCGTCAGCAAGGTGTTTTCAGCAAAGGAATGCGGTACGACAGCTGTCGGCAGTGCACGAAGAGGAGAATTAAATGCGACAAAGGCGCGCCTCGATGCTCCAAGTGCGTGAAAAAGGGGCTCGAGTGCTCTGGAGTGGGAAAGACGTATCGTTTCGTGAAAAACTATACGTCACGCGTAGTGAAAGCATCTACACTTCCCCGCGGTCCTTCCTCTAGCGCGCGGCCACAGCAAGGCGATCAAGCTGAGCTGAACGATGAGTCGAACAGCTATTGGGAACGATTACAGACAACACTTGACCAAGTTCGCGTCCGCTCGACAGAGGACGCAGACGAAGATTTCGACGTCGAGGCTACAGTAGCCTCACCACCCTGTCCGAGACCTCGTCATGCAGACGCTGTGATCGCACAACAGTCGCTGCTGCAGGCATCATCGTTCACAGTTATTGCTCAAGAAGTCTATCCGCCATTGAGGCATGCGCTTCAGACACATAGACCGGAGCAGATGATGCTTTTCGATCACTGTATGCATCACATCAAAGTTGGCCAGCAATCACTGGTTCGATTACACAACTATTTTTCGGACTAACAGCCTTTCGCAGTTGCAAGGATCATCGCGCCATACATGGTTATCTACGATACTGAGGATAATGGCTATCGCAATCTCATACTGCCGTTGGCTCACCAAGACTCTCTAGTGGAGCGTGCTGTGTCAGTTGTGTCAGCGCTGCATCTGGGAATTAAACATGCCGAATTGCGTAGCCATGCCGAGAACGGCCGTACTGCCATCATTACTCGACTACGACAGAACGCCATGAAAGGGAGCGTGGAAAATGTTCTGACTTTGTCGACATGGGTTACGCTTATCGTTCTCCTGGTAGGCGAGACTGTAACAGGCTCATCGGAATTTGTGCATCTCTTTGAGATGCTACGGTCATTTGTGAGCTTACAGAGCACTCAAACGTTAGGCTCCTCTGCCATGTCGAGATTTCTCGACTACCAAAGACGAATGTAAGTTGATCCGGGAATTCCTTTCTGGTTGGAGAAGAGACGCCAAGAGCAGAAATCTGTTGTCTTGTATCTTCTGCGATCATTCCAGGCTGATTGGTACCGCTCGCAGGTTCCTGCTCTTAACTCCGCCGTTAATTGGTGCAACTGAGCCCACAGAGCCTTGGTCAGTCTGTGAGGATAGTTTCTTCGAGTTTTTCGGCCTGTCACCGACAGTGGAGCGCGACAACCGACAAGACATCGCGATTTTGAAGTGCGCCTACAAAGCGACGTACACACTCATAATGCGGCAGAACAGCTCGCTTCTGCCCGAACATAACGTCAGTGACGCTCTAGAGGGGCTGAGAGCCCTTCTCGAACCTGTGGGAAAGGTCAGGAAGGGCGCTCAGGCGCTCGTCTGGGTCTATTTTGTAGCAGCTGCAGAGAGTCTGACACAAGCGCATCGCGCTTTCTTCAAACATCGGCTCGCGGAACTGCATGAAATTGGCTACTTTGGCAACATCCCAGTTGCTTTGACGGCGCTCGAAAAGATCTGGGCACTAAATCGCCAGCGCCGATGGACGCGTGAGGCAGGTATAGTTGCCCCAGTCTTAGTCATTTGATGAGGAAGAATGCCATCTGTGAAGCACGGCACCATAAATTGAGGAGATGTTGGAGTGACCTCTTCTCGTCCACTACACTGCGACTGTTCATTATGAGAATTCTTTCCAGGTTCCCTTGCGTCCGTCGGCATTTCGAGGGAGAATTTCCTCTCTCGGGATTGTCAACGCCATAGATAAATCTCGCGCTGATGCGCGACCCGAACAGAAATCATCAACAGACCTACAAAAGATTGCGTATCGCGGTTCCTCATCATTGGATTCGGCTGGAGTAGAGCTCCGCGTGAAAAGAGCTCCATCGTCGCGTCAGAATCCTCTCGAATCATGACATCGAAGAGCGATCCTTCAATCACATAGAAAGAGAGTTGCAGGAGTCTGTAAAAATAACCCGTGCTTGACTGCCTACCGGCCTCAGCCACTAAGGCGTTCCACAGAAGGACTAGTAAAGCATCTAGCCAAGTCAAACTTGAGATATCTGGACATCCATGAGCTGATTTCTAGCCGTGAGACTGATGACACCATAGAAAAATACGTGGCGTTACATCGACATTTCGGTTCACTGCCATCTTCACGGGTCCATTGTTAGAGGCACTTCTTGCACTCGTCCGACTGCACAATGTAGCGATCAGGGCAATACTTTCGAGGTTCCCTTGGATGCACAATTGGACTCTCCGTCGCATCGGCGCTGGATGTATCAAGCATCAAGCATCAAGCTCCGTGTCGTGGATTAAGACTAAAACATGAAAAGACGTTATGCTTATTGGGATTCCTCCTAGCTCGGGGGAAGTAGGCCCGTGCTCTGCCAGCGTGAAGGTTGGAGCCAGCTGCCAGGCTGCTGGTGCGCCAGTGACGTCACAAACGGTCGCGCGTCTGATCACTGTCCCGACTCCCACCACTACTTCGAACGCGTGGGAGCCTCACGTATCCCCTGAGCGCACGCGACAGCCACCCCGTTGCATCGAGTTACCATGGACTCGTAGGGATTACCACAAGTATGGCACAGAAACGAGCTCTCCAGCGGCTGAGCGCGCTCTCCGCCCAGCTCACAGGCACGCGGGGTGTGAATGCCGCCGTTGTCAAGAAGCGATGGAACTCTGGCGAGGCCGGCGAGAACAAGACTGGCCACATCCAGACGAGCAATCTGCAAAGCGTCTTGTTCTTCAACAACCTTCTACCGGTCAATTTGCAGTGGCTCTTCCGGATCCCTTGGACGCTCGAGAAGGCCTTTCCAAAGGTCCTGGATCGCAACGAAACAAGCTCCATCTCTGCGGTCAACCCGGTCAAAGTCCTTGAAGAAGCAGCAAAGGCCAAGAGCATCCCTGAGATCAAGGTCTTGGAAGTGCTACCTCGACTCAAGGAGGGTGGCGCTTTTGTCAAATTCTCGCACAACGAATCTACCACGTCTGACGCCGTTTCCCAAGCTGTGAGGGAGTATCTCAAAGAAAATAAGGTCCGCCCTTGGTGGGATCCTCTTGCGCGCGTGAAGGCCAAGCTAGTCCTTGGGAAGCCGTGGGTTGAAGACCTGTTCCGTCTGCCTTCACCACGCTTGAAGGTCGAATTCCTTCCTTCTCAGCCCGGTGCCGAAGCTGCGGAACTCAGTCAGGAACAGCTCTACTCTTTCTTCAGACCCTACGGAAAGCTTCTCGATATCATCGCCCAGCCATCAGACTCCAAGGTTGTACCTCGCTACGCCTACTTGGACTTTGCGCAAAAGCGCAAGGCCATTATGGCGAAGAACTGCATGCACGGCTATACGGTTGGCGAGGCGCAAGGTGGCGGCAAGCTTGGTACGATTTTCCGTTTGACTTACGAGAAGAAAGCTCGCTTTGGCTGGATCAAGGACTGGATTTTTGGCCATCCTCGACTCGTCATTCCCGCACTCGCTGCTCTGGTTGCCGGTATCACCGTTTCCGTCTTTGATCCCCTCCGTACCGTCGCCATCAAAGCTCACATCACCCGCGCATTTCATGTCGAGGACAACGTGGTGTTCCGTTGGTTTAAGTCGCAAGGCGAAGACCTGATCAGCAAGGTCAAAGCACTTCAAAAGCACGATGACCCTGGCGACGCGGGCATGCAGGTCGTGTGGGACGATCGCAAGCCTCAAATCGAACAGATTCAGGCGTGGCTCATGGAGACTGCGGATACCTTCATTGTCGTACAAGGCCCTCGAGGTGCTGGTAAGAAAGAGCTTGTCCTGGACCATGCGCTCAAGCACAAACGCGAAGCGCACAAAGTGCTCACGCTCGATTGCAAGCCCATTCAGGAAGCCAGAGGAGATTCCGCAACCATCAATGCCGCTGCGGGACAAGTTGGATACTGGCCGGTGTTCTCTTGGATGAACAGCATTAGCGGTCTCATCGACTTGGCTGCTCAGGGTGCAGCTGGCGTAAAGACTGGATTCTCGGAGACTCTCGAAAACCAACTGGGCAAGATTTGGAACAACACAGCCTCGGCTCTGAAGACCATAGCGCTTGACGGGCGCTCCAAGAAGGACAAAGATGCTAAGCTGGGTGATGATGAGTACCTGGAGGTGCATCCCGAACGACGCCCCATCGTCGTCATCGAGAACTTCCTGCACAAGAGTAATGAGCCGGGTGCCGCGCTCGTGTACGACAAGATTGCTGAATGGGCAGCTCGTTTGACTACCAGCAACATCGCTCATGTCATCTTCCTCACAACCGATGTCTCCTACAGCAAGTCGCTTGGAAAGGCACTCCCCGATCGCGTCTTCCGACAGATCTCGCTGGGCGATTGCTCCCCAGAAGTGGCCAAACGCTACGTCATGAACCACATCGACTTTGTCGATACCGATGAAGAAGACGGTTGCAAAGACGAGGAGGGCGCAAAGAAGGTACCACCAAGTCAAAAGCGCAGTGATCTGCAGGAGCTGGACAACGTCATCGGTCAGCTGGGTGGCCGCCTGACGGAATTGTGAGTACTTTGATCCTGGAAGTCCATCGGGACACGTACTGACCAACTCGCAGGGAATATCTGGCCCGACGCCTCCATGCAGGAGAAACGCCCACCGCTGCCGTAAAAGCAATGATCGAGCAATCTGCGTCGGAGATTCAGAAAATGCACATTGCTGCCGCCAGCGAAGAGCGGCAATGGACCTCCCAGCAAGCGTGGCAGCTGATCCGCAACCTCGCCAAATCCGACGCGCTGCGCTACAACGAAGTTCTGCTGACCGACGCCTTCTCATCTGGCGGCGAGAAGGCCCTCACAGCGCTCGAGCAAGCTGAGCTCATCAGCATTCAATCGCAGAACGGCCGGCCGTATAGCATCAAACCCGGCCGCCCGATCTACGGCCCTGCATTCCAGGAAATGGTCAAGGACCGTGTGCTCGCCGCCAAGATGGATCTGTCGTTGCTAAGCATGCAGATCGGCGCAAAAAACAAGAGCATCGACAAGTACGAGCAGGAGCTCAAGTTGCTGGGTGGTCTGCCGAGTCAGGCTGGCGAGCTGAAGTCAAGGATTTACTGGCTGCTTGGTAAGATCCAGGGGAGTCAGACCAAAGTGGAAGGTTACGAGAAGGAGGCTGGCGATATGAAGAAAGTGTTGCAGACGGAATTTTAGAAAGGTACGGTCAGCACCGTTGCGTACAAGCGTGCACCGCGCAAGGCGGCCCGAAAAAGTGTGCGCCCCAACGCTGAGCGATGATCGATGGCTTGGACTCTCCACTCCATCTTGTAATATCTGAGAAGGAAACCTCAGTTCATCCACATCGCCAGAAAGCGTTCTTTTTGCGTTCAATGATACCAAATCAAAAACTTCATTCCTACCAGACAATCAGCGGGCTCCCCATCACGTATCATTCCACGGCCAGCTTTACCGTAAACCACGAGAATGTTCCACGACTCCCGTCCAAAGAACTCACATTCTTCTACCCGTCATTTCCCAGACTCGTCCGCCGATAACAACGTTTCTGAACCAAATCCCGCGAGGGCCGCCGCACCAACAATCGAGGATCCAATAACCACCCACCCCGACCTCGCAACTTGCCTATTGGTTAAGCCCCAGACGGACTTCCAAGCCAAAAATCTCAGCGCATTGAACCCATGGAACATGAAAACCCAGCCAGCGGCAAACTTCACCGGCAGCTTGACCCAAGGCGAAATCGCACCTACAGCCGCTGCGAGTGAAGCCCCAGAGACTTCGAGGCCCAGGAAAGGCGACGCTAGGTAGACCATTGGGAAGAGGTAGAAAGCTCCACTGAGGGCTAGGCCTGTGAGGCGCTCGAGAACCGAGAGGACGGAGGTGATTTGTGGGCGGTAGATGGTTATGTGCGGAGAGAGGGGCCGACGGAGGCGCTGAGAGGCCAGAAGAGATGGTGCCGAGTTATGGCTGGCTCGTAGGCTGTGGGTTGTGTGAAGTGTCGCTGGACTTGGTGAGGACTGTAGGAAGGCGAGGCGGGGAACGAGGACGGAGGGCGTTTTCGGCTGTTGTAGGCGGAGGGGTGAGATGCGGTGGACGGGCGCTGCGGCTTTGTCAACTGTGATTGGAGCTTTTTGGGGTGTGCGGTGGGCTGGAGAAGACACCGACCTGCGCGTGGCGGTAGACACGGCATGGCGGATGAAAGATGCGCTGCAGTGGTCGACGTTGTCAATAGGTGCTATTGTGACGTTGGTCGCAAGCCTTTCGATGGGAGAGTACAAGATAGGACCGTTGTTGACCGTCTGAGGGGAGCTTTTTTATGTCCTTCCTTAATGCCAGCAACATGTTGACTGGCAACACCTACCTCCGACGGTAAAATCGCCCTCCATCCCGCGAATGGGGTCGCTTGGGAATTAGCACATGATGCAACCAATCGAAGATGATGCCTTGTCCTGTGTTTTGTCCCAAACAGTGCAAGCGAATTAGCCGCACGCATGGGCAATCCTTCTGACGAAGTGAGACCGGAGATGCGCGGAGTAAGCGGATGGTGCGAGAAGCTGCTATAGCAGGATCGTAGGCCACGCCTTATTGTATAGGCAGCTCGTATACCTGTTGAGTCCAACGCGCGCTTGGCCATCACGCGTTGTCAGTTCTGGAACAAAGCCTTACACGTCCGTCACAGTATGCTGACATTCCGCAGAATCTGTGACAATCGCCTTTTGGGCCATTGTCAGCACGCGAGTTCGGATATTGCAGCGATAGCCTCCTTGCCGCCACCCTGTACTTGTGTATAGCTTGATGTAAATGCTTGCTTGGTATATATTCCTATGATTCTGATCTTCATTGCAATGAATCCACGTTTGACAAGCAGGCGGAGAGTACCAAGGTGGGTAGAAGACCTGGGAGCCACAGTTAGAGTTAGAGTAGCTGGACCCTGCATCGGTGACCCACCACGCGCCGCGACCGTCCCGCACCGGCGCCATCCAAAAGTGGAAACCTCTCAACTATCGACATGTGAGCCCGCCCGCCGCCCGCCCACCTGTGCACCCACACACGTCTTCTGACACTCGTCCATCACTATGGACGAGGTCGAGAACCCAGCTTTACCGGCTGCAGACGAGTCGAGCCCAACCATCCCTCCCATTTCCGATGACACTCAACCAGAAGTTCCCCTAGTGACCGCCGAAGATGTGGAAGCTGCCCCCACTGTTCCCCAAGACGCAGACGGCCCACCGCCCAAACCTCCTCGGCCGCCCTTGAAGCGCGACAGCAGCTCTGGCTCAGCGATCCCGCCTCAGCAACTCCCGCCCGCGCCTCCAGCTGCCACGAGCGAAGAGCTGGCTCAAGACACGCCTGACTCGCTCACTCTCGCCGATCTGAAGAGGATCCGCAGCGCGTTCCCTAACACCACGACACCGCTAGAGCGCGAGCAGTTACTCGACTACCGCCGCGTCTATGACTTCGAATACCAGGACGCGCAGTCGTTCCCCGTCGAGCTGGAGGAATGGTTCAGCTACAGCGAAGAGGAGGATCTGAAGCTGCGGCGGTGCAAGACGGTGTTCAACGAGCAATGGCGGTCGACGGAAGAAGGGAAGCAGGATTGGTTGGATGTCACCGAAGATGCGAGGCGGGATTACGTACAATCCCAGATTGAAGCGCTGCGCGAGGGAGAAGAGGAAGCGGTGACCGCTGCCCTGCAGAACTTGACCTACATTGCGTTGGGAGTGTGGGAGGAGACTGCTGGTAGGCAGGAAGGCTCCCCACTGGAGACACTGTTTCCGCACAGCAACGAGGGTGGTGCCAGGCTGGGGGATTATACTTCTTCGAGCCTTCAGCTCCAATGGATCGTGAGCATGGTGGATACAGTGAGGTCGTGCGGTGGCCTCAGCGCTATCTATGAGACGCTGAGGAAGATTTGCGATGACGACTTTCAGGCAGCATCGCCTGAGCTATCCGGGCGGGCTGAGAATCAGAATCGGCGAGCGGATGAGAGCATGGAGCTTTGGTGCTGTCTCACGCTCATGTATCTGTTTGTGGAGGTCGCACGAACGGCGGAGGGTTCGAGCGGGCAAATGGTTAAGAGCGAGATGCTTGCTCTGGAGCCGAACTTTCTCAACTACCTAACGCAGATCGTAGCTCGATTGCGCTGGGACGAGACGGCTCCGATTCCGCTGACAAAGATGCTATTGTTGGCCTGGAAGACGATCTTGGTCTCCCTCGGTGGGATCAAGGATATCGAACACATTAAAGAGACGCTTAGAGAAGACAAAGATGAGATGGATGCTCGTGGCCAACCGATTATCACCGCCTCCCCACTTGATTACCATCTCTTCCGCCAAGAGATCAACTCCAAATACCCAGCATATCAACCTCCCGAGCCGCTCTTTCCGCTGGAGCCTGAGAACAATAGCATACTGCCACCACTCAAACACCGCCGGCCAAGCGCAGTATCCGATGCTTCTTTCGCCAGCGCACCGTCCGCCGGAAATGCCTCGATCATGCATCAGCCGGTGCATATCGCGACCCCTGCGCCTTCGCCGCCTCCATCGCCTGGAGGACCCGGTAAAGCAGGCAAGAAGCAAAACTATCAGACAAATCAGATGTTTCCTTTTTTATACCCGCCCCTAGACGAGAACAGCAACGAGCTTGGCGGCAAAGGTAGTACTGAGCTGCAAGACGCGCTGGTCGGCAGGCGATGGGAAGGAACAGATATCCCAACGAGCATCCTTGAGGCTGCCGAGCTGTTCGCTAAGCGGATGCGGGCAACGCGAGGCATGAAGCAGTTGTGGGAGACAAGAGTCGACTATATGAAGTACGAACGCGGATGGAAAGGCAGCACGGATCTCGACAACAACGACGTGGACGACTTCGAGCTGGTGCCCAAGCCAGCAGAAGAGGAGACTGCCGAGCAAGGCGAACCGATCCCGCAGACGGACCAAGAGCGAAAGCTTGCCGCCGTCAATGATTACTACCGCGATTCGCTGCCTTATTTGCAGAGCGTTGTGATCGTGCTGCTGAAGGCAGTCCTGCAGAATGTGACCGACCTCGTCACGAAAGGCAACGGTCAGAATGGGTTGCAGGCTGGGTTCCAGTTCAATGAGCCCAATGGCATCAATGGCTCCGTGAAGCCAGTCGAGAATGGCAACGGACACATCGAGCACGGCGAAAGCACGGCCGAGGAAATTGACAAGCTTCGTTCGCAAGAAATAGCCGCCAAAGCGCTAAGCTCCATCCTCCTGCTCCTGCTAAAGTGGTTCAAGCTGAATCACATCCTGCAGTACGAGTACATGACGCAGCTTTTGCTGGACTCAAACTATGTCCCGCTGATCTTGAAGCTGTGGCAGACGCACGATATTGGTCGTGCGTGCCACTACCCGCTCGAGCGAGAGGAGTCCAACTTCTTCTACTTCTGCCAATCGACGTCTCGTCAAGGCCCTCCGCAACCGGAGGGTCACGACTCTACGGCTCAGGCGGAAGAAGACGACTCGGAAGACGACGCAGTCCCGCCCCCGATCAAAATGAAGCGCGACGACCCAGACGCCGCTGCCACCTCGCCGCCCGAGCCAGAATACAGCCAACAACAGCAGCCCCCGCCGGAGATCGACGAGCTGGGCTACCCTCAAACCCCTCTGCCACCAGACCCCATCACCACTTACTCGTGGCGCAACGTCTTCACCTCCATCAACTACCTTCGGGTGCTGCAAAAGATCACCCGGCGCAAAACCCACCGCTCCCTCCTACTCGTCAGCTACAAATCCAGCCTGCACCTCAAAAAAACGCTCAAGATCCCCATCGCCCCACTCAGATACTACACGCTGAAGCTATTCAAGTCGCAAGTGCCCTTCTGCGGCCGCAAATGGCGACAGGGCAACATGAAGATCATCACGGCGGTGTGGCTATCGGTGCCGGCGGAGCTGCGCGACGACTGGCTGTCGGGCGGCGGCGGCGGGATGGGCGGCGGGTGGGTCGGGGACGTGGACGGGAGCGTGGAAGACGCGCTACCGCTGGAGCAGAGCCTGCGGGCGCTGACGCACTGGTGGAACGTGAGGAATTTCAGGGAGGTGATGGGCGTTGAGGAGGGGTTGTTGAAGGAGGGTGAGGAGGGGTTTTTTGAGAGGGAGTTGGAGAAGTTGGAGATTGCGAGGGGTGTGATGGGCAGTGGTGAGGAGGAAGGTGGGGAGGGAGAGGGGGAGTGGCATGGGCCTGTGGAGGGGTATTGATGTTGATATAAATTCGAGAGTTGTTGGTGCTGTAGACGGGTGACTGTGTCGTGCTTACTGTGATATCTCGCCGTTGTTGGCCAGGATATTGGAGAGTATGGAGGCGATCACTCGGATGGTATATGAAAATGACAATGGCACAGATGAGCTTCACCTCTGAGCTTGCTATACTCCCAGTTATGAGACGTCGACGTGTGGATTCGAGAAGGCCAGTGATCAGCCAGAACAACGCCAAATCTGAACGCTGTATAGTGAAGCTGTAGGGGAGGAACAGTAAAGCACTGATTGTATGTGAATAGTGACATGTATGTAGGCATGTAGACTACACACGTGCACGCTAGTCGGACGATTCAGGAAAAGCGCCCGCTCAACCGGCGTCTCCTAGGGCGGGTAATCCTCGGTGGGCACCCGGCTAGCCTGACGCGCAGCTGTTGGGCAGCTGGGAGGGAGGGAGCTGCGCGGGTTGATGGGAGGGCGTGAATACATTAATGATAACCCGTTAATATATTGATGGCAATTGACGAGATATTCATGGGCGTTACCGCATCGCCACCGCTCCCCTGACGACGCAGCACTGTCCAGCCGTCCTCCGCCGGCGACGCTCGCAGCACGTGCCAAGCCAGCTAGCCCGGCGGAGGCAGCCGTGCTTTTTCGAGGAGCTCCGATCTGAACCGCAAACCTCTCCCTTGCCCGTCAACCTCTCCCAAGCTACTCCTCCTCCATCCCTCTCCACCCACATCACCCCCCATCACACCGCAATCATGCTGAAGAAGTACGCCGACATCCATCTTCAATGCCATTGACCTCGTGCTGATGACTGTCGCCTCACAGCGGTGTTGCCAGAGGCCTGCGCGCCGCCGCGCTCCGTCGCCCGGCCGCCCAGCCCATCAAGTCCTTCGCTCCCGCCGTCGCCCAGCGCTTCGCCTCCTCCGCCTCCACCCAGGACGGCAAGGTCCACCAGGTCATCGGTGCCGTCGTCGACGGTATGTCCTCCCTCCGCCGTCCGCTCCGCGCCGCCGCCACCGCCAGCTTGCGCCGATGGGAGAAACGCCCAGCTAACGTCCGTGCGCAGTCAAGTTTGAGACCGAGCAGCTCCCTGCCATTCTCAACGCCCTGGTCACCGAGAACGATGGCAAGAAGCTGGTCCTCGAGGTCGCTGTACGTGGAAAATGAACCCCCGGTGATGGATTTGGGATGGATACCTGTCGCGGAGAGCCGGCGCTGATTCTTGGTGACAACAGCAACACATGGGTGAGAACGTCGTCCGCTGCATTGCCATGGACGGTACCGAGGGTCTCGTCCGTGGCCGCAAGGCCACCGACACCGGTGCTCCCATCACCATCCCCGTCGGCCACGGCACTCTCGGCCGCATCATCAACGTCACTGGTGACCCCATTGACGAGCGTGGCCCCATCAAGCACGAGACGAAGCTTCCCATCCACGCCGAGGCTCCTCAGTTCGTTGAGCAGTCCACCGCCGCCGAGGTCCTGGTCACCGGTATCAAGGTCGTCGACCTCCTCGCCCCCTATGCCCGTGGTGGTAAGATCGGTCTCTTCGGTGGTGCCGGTGTCGGCAAGACCGTCTTCATTCAGGAGCTGATTGTGAGTTATTCTCTTGCGCCAACTCGCAGTACGCGAATGCGCGCAGAACACAGCGCTGACTAGCCCTCCAGAACAACATCGCCAAGGCTCACGGTGGTTTCTCCGTCTTCTGCGGTGTCGGCGAGCGTACTCGTGAGGGTAACGATCTTTACCACGAAATGCAGGAGACTGGTGTCATCAACCTCGAGGGTGACTCCAAGGTCGCTCTTGTCTTCGGCCAGATGAACGAGCCCCCCGGAGCCCGTGCCCGTGTTGCTCTTACTGGTCTGACCATCGCCGAGTACTTCCGTGACCAGGAGGGTCAGGATGGTGAGTTGAATCCTACGAACCACACTAGCGCTCTCTGCCGGTACTAACAACCCTCCCAGTGCTTCTCTTCATTGACAACATTTTCCGTTTCACCCAGGCCGGTTCTGAGGTGTCTGCCCTTCTCGGTCGTATCCCCTCTGCCGTCGGTTACCAGCCCACTCTCGCCGTCGACATGGGTGCCATGCAGGAGCGTATCACCACCACCCAGAAGGGCTCCATCACTTCCGTCCAGGCCGTCTACGTGCCCGCTGACGATTTGACTGACCCTGCGCCCGCCACCACCTTCGCTCACTTGGACGCCACCACTGTGCTGTCCCGTGGTATCTCCGAGCTGGGTATCTACCCCGCCGTCGACCCTCTCGACTCCAAGTCCCGTATGCTGGACCCCCGTGTCGTCGGTGACGACCACTACAACACCGCCACCAAGGTCCAGATGATGCTCCAGGAGTACAAGTCCCTCCAGGACATCATCGCCATTCTGGGTATGGACGAGCTGTCTGAGGCTGACAAGCTCACCGTCGAGCGTGCCCGTAAGCTCCAGCGTTTCCTGTCCCAGCCCTTCACCGTCGCCCAGGTCTTCACTGGTATCGAGGGTACCCTCGTCGACCTCAAGGACACCATCCGCTCCTTCAAGGCCATCATGAACGGTGAGGCCGACGACCTCCCCGAAGGTGCCTTCTACATGGTTGGTGACCTCGAGTCTGCCCGCGCCAAGGGTGAGAAGATTATCGCCGACCTCGAGAAGAGCTCTTAGATTCGTTAAACGCGAAATGAGATGCTTCTTTTGAGGGTGGTGTGGTCTAGATGGAATAAACGAGGAGGGGAAGGAGATGTGCGATGCAGGGCCCGCCTCGCTTCGGCTCTTACCCGGTCAGGCGCGCGGATTTCTAAAGTTGATGTTTTTCCACTGTACAAAAAGCGCGCTTGTTGTACTGAAGCCGGGAGCTGGGGAGAGCTTATCTAGTGAAGCGAGGGTTCCTCGAAGGGGTCCCTGCTATCCGTGTGTAGATTATTGCGAAAGCGAATTTCTCTTTTGTTCCACTTGTCATGTCTTGATCCTGTTCAGCTTTTGCTTCCCTGACCTTGGTGACGTTCGTTGCCTGACTTTCGCCTTTTGTTCATGAGTGCAAGCTAGCTTGCTTTAGGTCATTTGGCCCGGACAACGTATAAGGAAAGATTTGTAGTAGCTCAGTACGATGACATGCCATCATCCTTCTTAATCAACGAGATAGGAATATTCTTAGCAGATAAATATGGCATTGTTCAAAGCAGTGGACATGGTAGGTGGATGTAAGAACCGATTGCAGACCACGGGTATTGGTTTGCCTAGACGTAGGCGATGAAGGTATGAGCAAATGGCTCCCACGGGTTGGCCAAGCTTGGACGTTCGTTCCGTGACGGCAGTCATATTGACCGAGCAAGCCAATCACTCCCATGCGCCTACCGATGCTTCTTCACTTGTGCCTGGTGGGAAAGCGCCGGAATGCTGACCTTTGTGGCGGAATTCAGACTGCGGACGCGGGTTGTGAGGGTGCTTATTAGAGCGGTTCAGGTTTGTCTTCTGATACAAAAGCCTTGTTAGAGTGACGATGGTGTATTGACTTGAGGCCTCGAGTTCGAGAGGTTCGGTGAACTGCTCTCAATGGGGCCATCAGCCGGGTTACACAGTCATTTCCACTTAGCAGATGGAATCGCACATCGCTCCGGAATAACACTATGCGTCTCTGCAGCGAGCTTCGAGTTCGGCGTTGCTTGATGTGACTGCTTTGAGACGTGTTGCAGCACAACTCGCTCACATCTAACGTCGGCCACTGCGGGGGCCTCTGAAGAACATCCTTCACGGCGATCGTTTAGAAACTCCAGTATCGAGCACCAAACCTTCGATCGGATCAACGTTCCATTGGTGATTAACAATAGTTCATCGGACACAATTCATGATGCTTCTACGAAGATGGACTTCTAATCAACCCCAACCCTAACCCTCCTTACACTTTGATCACCTCTTCCGGCAAGCATGCCTTTATGATATCCACAGCAATGACCACGGGAAAGCGTAAGAAGCCTTCCTTGGGCGTATGGCCCATCAAGCTTTTCAATGTCCGTCAACATAACAAACCCCAGTGTCCACGGGCTACTGAAGTAGTAGTCATCACGAGTCGGGGGCAACCATGAAACGCGATCGCTCCGACTTGCATCATCGTCTCCGTTCGCCTGTTGTGAGTCCTGAACGCCATGCTATCAAAGAATCCCATCAGAAGGGCAAGTGTATCATGTCTATTCGTTCGGCCGTTCCAATGCCAATGTCCCATGTCGTGCAGCTACCCCAAGTCTTCTTGAAGCTGTCAACCAGCGTATCCATTGACATTGTTTGCAGTCCAGGTCACACTGACCAGAAACTCACAGTCCGCCCCTCGCAGCTCGCCAGAGCCGTGAAGAAGGCCCTCCGACCAAAAAGCAAAAAAGATCGGATGTCCTGATGGACTGATAGATAGGAATAGCCGAAGGTGGGGCTCGAACCCACGACCTTGAGGTTGATCTCTTGAGGGCACCAACTACCTGGAGACAGATAGATGGTGGTCGTAAGAGCCACACGCTCTACCGATTGAGCTACCCCGGCAAGGTCTTTGATTGATGAGGATACAAGGGCGGCAAGGTCTCAAGAATGCGTGTCCAGATCACGGTGATTTTTCTCGAATTTTTCCGACCAGAATTGGCTGAGGAATGATTTTTTGAAAATTTCCATTCACTTACACTGGCGTGCCTTCCGTTTTCGACCAACTTTGCGAATCTCATCGTAGGGAAGGCGCGAAGCGGAGTTTCCATACAGAGTACTCCTAGCAACGCTTTGCGAGGTGCAACTTGTCCACAAGTCGCCACCCGCGCTCGGGGGGCTCTCCACGGAAGACGTTATGGCAGATGCAACGGCGACGAGAGGAGATACTAAGTACGGGTCCATCTGCGGGGGACGAGCATGGTCCCTCATTTATTCAGAACGAAGAATTGCTGTAGCGACCGGCACATCAATGGGATCGGTACTGATCGATTGCGAACGATCGACGCTTGGGTTTTCCTTTGGGCGAAGTAGCCGGGTTCCGCCAGCGGAAGCGCAGCCTTGGCGTCCAAACTCATGTCGTTCGCAGTAATTTACACATGCATTGATCAAGATCATCGCAGAAGCATGTCGCTGCCCCAAGTCATTAGTATTAAGTTGCCCGAGCAAGAGCGAGCTTACTCAAAGCCAGTTGCATACAAAATAAGGCGCAGCGTCTGTCCCTGGATTGCAATCGTCATAGCCTAGAATGCTGAAGACTGACTGTATCGCTTTCCTGGTCTACAGGCCAGCAATCTGTTCCGCTGTTCCACGCTTAGGCGGACACGCTCTTGGTTACAAAGATACTGAAATGTACCAGCGCTACCTTCTTGGGCCTATTATAGCGATCCCAGTGAGTTTGATGGTCTCTTCACAGTCAGGGTAACCTTACAAGGACTCCTCACCAAGAAATCACATGCGCCGGTTTCACGACATCACTTCAGTGAGCAAGTCCAACACCGTTATCACATGCCATTGTATCGCCTACTGAATCACGCGCCTATCCAAATCAAGTCTTGCACCTTCTTACATACACCCATGCTCCTTTTCTTTCTTCTACAGCAACTTCACATACGGTTCCCACACCACCTGACACCTCGAGTCCACTCTTGACGCAGCACCCTGAAAACCATGGTCACGTTTGGAGGTGTCAAAGTTTCCATAATCCGTTACGAAGACCGCAAACCGTACACAGAGTACACGCCTCCAGCAGGGTTCTTGAGCGATGAGATCGAAGGGGAAGATATCTACATCGAAGTAGCGACTGGAGATCGTTTTGGCTTCATCGTTGAGCTTACGGACGAGTTTGACTACAAGTCATCGCCCGACGTACAGATCATTTGCGCCGCAAGCACTGATAGTATGAGCCAATTCCTGACAACGAGGTCCAAAACAAAAAGGCACTCTGATGTTTGCGAGGGCCATCGAATTGAGACATCAACCACTGAAAAATTCATCTCTGGAAGATGGTGGGAATGTGGTTTCATCTTTTCAGACTTGCAGCTGGGTAAACTGGCGTTGGATCCTTCAGCTTCAACAAAGGCTAATTTTGAATAGACAACTATGATACTGATGCAGGAGCGAACCTGCCTTCGTTCGATCTGAACATGATCGGTCGATTGAGTGTCGAGGTCAGAAGTGGAAACATCAGTCCTGGTACGCCTGAATTGGAACCCGAAATCCAATACCAATTCAGCAAAGTTTCTCAAGGAGATGTGCCTCCGAAAAGGCGGGTTTCACATTTTGTCGAGTAAGTATGCATCGGCGTCACTTTGTGCTGTTGTGTTGATGAACGCCTAGGCGTATTCCACTCAAGACTTGCAATCATCCTCGGTTTGCGCGCGAATTCCAGGAATCAGGAAATGACGATGAAACGCTTCTGCAATTCAACTTTCACTACCGTTCAAGGGGTAAGTGTACACAACTCGCTAGCTGATTGACCATTTAACTAACGGACCAGAAGCCCTCGAGCTCTTGAAGGTTGTTCCGGCGAGAACCGACCGGCCATCCTCAGATACTCGACAGAAGTTGAGCCTGGAAAAGCGCCCGAAAGGCAACGGAGTCGTGACGCTCCCAATACCTTCTCTAAAGCAATTTGATGGACGTACCTTGGCGAGCGCCAATGATGTTTTTCCTCGCGCAAGACAGCCGCCACCCAATACGCCCAGTCAGCGTGCCTCTTCTCCAGATTGGACCAACACCTCTAGCTCAGTAACGCCTCCAAGCCGCCCGGATGTGAGAGAAATTCTTGCGCCTCGATCAAAGGTCTCGATTGGCACTAAGCATGACAGAAGTGATGATGATTTCACGACCACGGCCATCCTTGGATCTACTTCTTTGACCACGACGAATCACCCACCAAGATCTCCCAAGGCCACACCAGTCACTCCCGATCGATATCGCGAGCGCGAAAAAGCGAGAGAGCTACAGAAGCTAGAGGAAGAAGAGTTTGAATTCGGCAGGGAAAAAGTTCACGAAGATGCCAAGCTCCGCAGGCAAGAGCACGAAGAGGATTGCGAGCTCCGCAAGGAAGGGCTTCGTCTCAAGCGGAAAAGGCTTGAGATGGAGTGAGTCCGCTCAGCAGCATTGATGTCACGATGCCGCAGGTCACCGATAGATGTGAAGGCGGTGGCTGCTAAAAGATCATGGATGTGGAGTGGCTCTGCGATTTGCGAAACTGCGCTGCGGGCAGAGGCATTGCGATTGGCAATGCTTGCACAAGGCCGAATGGACACTGATGAGATACTTTCACAACGGGTACACGCATTGGCTCAAGCAATGAGCCGTTCTAGCTGTCAGAACCCAAACATCAACCGGGATCAATCAAACCTCAGATAGCATGACATATAGTAGGGTATCATTCAGCTACAAATTCTCTCCAACCCTCAAGAAACCCTAACAACCAACCCCTTACTCTCCCCAAGCACCTCCCCTTCCTCCCCCTCACACAAGCTCAGCGCTTCGCGAGCCGTAGCAGTGAGCACCAACCTCCCCACAAGAAGCGGACAAAACGCGAAATCCACCTCCCTGCTCTCGCCCGCTTCCAGCGCAGCGACAAAGCGCGAAAGCGAGCCCGCGACAGCCCTGCGGCGATCTTCGGGCGCAGCGCTGCCGAGTTGTGGCAGTAGTTCGACGAGGAGAGGTGCAGAGCGAGTCGATCTGTTGCGGATGGTGGCGCGGAGGGTGAGGAAGGAGCCGATGGAAACTGCTTGCTTGTCCTGCAGGGAGAGCTGGAGGGCGATGGCGGGGCCGCGGAGTGTTTCAACGGCTTCGGCAGGGAGTGTGAGGTTCTGCAGGGGCACGTGGCCGTCACGGGCGTCGACGGTCCAGGTGATGCGAAAGCGGTCGAGGAGGGCTTTGCGGAGCTCGTCGAGGCTTGGCTGGTCGGGTTTGGTTTCGCGGAGCCAGCGGGGCAGTTTGAGGTAGATTCGCTGTACCTCTCCAGGAGCCATGGAACTTTCGTACTGCGTGCTCCAGATGTCTGAGTTTAGGGTGCTACATGAAAAGGAGACTGATTTAGGCCAGGCGTTGCCGAGGTCGAAAGACACACAGATGAGGTCATCCGCGTCTGATTCGGAGACGTCGAGATGGTGAGCTTGCAAGGCCGCGTTGACGGTGACTGTGATCGGGACAGAAAGCATACGGGCAAACTCGACGTCTCTGCCTGGACCTGCGTAGAAGATGTCCGCGCGGAGGTGGGACATTCCTGCTCTGCCAACTACTTCCAGAGTGATCTTAGCAGACTCTCTCGGGTTAATGGTTGCAACCGACCCTTTGGCCACGTAGAGGCCCTCCGCGCTACCGACAACATCGAGAATCGATGCCTTTTCGTCTGTTGTATTCTCTACAACAGCTTCGAAGGTGTGCTTCTCGCCCTCTAGCAGCATTAAGCTTGACTCCACCAACGAAGTTCCTCTCAGAGCCAGAGTCGGCAAATTCGATATAACTTCAACAGTCACGGTGGCCGTCTCGGCCTCTGCAAGCTTTTGCTTCGGATCGTGGTCCCCAGACCTTGCTTCTTGGCCGAGGTTCTTCACTACCAGCGACCGCTGCTCGGACCAAGGTTTGCTGATGATGGGAAAGTATCGCTCTCGGAAACTGGTCATCTTCACTTTGCAGCCCTCAATTTGTGTCTTGCCGGTGGTTGAAGGCGTGACCGAAACAGAAACCTGCTGAAGCCTGGCAGGTGCGATGTGTATTGTTCCATGTGCTGCCCTCAATTCCGCGCCCTCTGTGACGAGCTGGATTGATTCAATATCGAGTCCAACCTCGTAGGGGTTTTGCAATGTCAGAAGGCAGTCGATAGATTCGCCCTGCACCAGGACTGCACTCTGCTCCGCGGTCGCTTGACGTCTTGCGTTCGGATCGTAGAGCAAAGGATTCCCTGGGTTCAGGTCCGAGGTCGACGGCCTCGCGCCTTTCACTTTGGCCCAATCAATGAGCTCGACAGCCGTTTGTCGAGGCGAAAATGTGATGCCACGTAGTAGATATGGGTCCCAATACTCTGCTTGAGCATCTTTCAAGCCAAGTTGCTTGGATACTCCTATTGTCCTGCTGATCGTCGAGGCCAGGTGTGACTGTTCATCTTGCGCGATCGCGACTCCACCATCTTCGGCTCCGTTATCGACAGCACCACGCGGTCCAGCAGAGGCAAAAAAAGAGGCGATGAGACGAAGAATGCCGTACGGATCTGGCGAGGCCTCGCATAAAGCCAATAGGTCCCTTAGTGTACCGAACTTCATTCCTTCGCCGCCAAAAGCTCTGGCACGTGTGTTCCGAAGATGTTGATCTGAATCTTTATTCTCGGGGTCTGCATTTCCTCCGATCAAATGCACACCATAGATGTTGGCAACATCGGCTATCATAGTGAGCAATCCACCGCTCTCTTTGATAGAAGCAGTAAGCGATTGCGCTCCATGCTCTGCCGAAAGGCTTGCCGCTGGGTGGATTCCCATCTCAGCAGCGCCTAATTTCCGGGCATGATTGAGAGCAGCAGTCAGTCTGACGACAAGCTCCTTCATTGTCATGGCTTTCTTGCGATCCATGCGTAAAATAGAGTAGACTGACGCTACACCGCCCAGGATTGTTAGATGGTCCTGTACTGCTATCGAATCTTCGCTGGTGGGCGTCCCAGTGACGAGGACTTCTGCGATGGCACTTCCTGCGAGAAGTCGAGAGCTCTGGTTTGCTGAAGTCTTAAAGGCGACACCGGATGATGTCAAGGCGAGGGTTCGATCAGAGGATCCGGCTTGTACAAGTTGCTCGAGAGAAAATTTATTGAGAGTGCCCGAATTTTGGTGCAGTAATGCAAGTAATTTAGACAACCTCACTGTCGCCTCGCAAACGATGAGAGAAGGTAGCTCCAATGGACCTTCATTCGACCGGTAAAGGATAACGATCTGCCGGACCAGATCTGGCAGCAATCCTGACATTCGGCGTAGTGTACCTTCCCTGGTGGTCGCAGATTCTCCGGGAGTTTCAGCAGAAAAGCGTTGCGCCGCCTGCTTTGAGAGAGACTTCTCGACGACTTGTTGGCACAAGCCAGGGACTTGGAAGTCGATCTCTGCCCACGCTTGCAGCAGCTGACACACCACGATATTCTCAAGACCTTTGGCACACCAGAGGTGATCTTGGAGTATCCTTGCTTGCCCGGTGTGTTCAGTCAACAATTGTAGCGCCTCCGTCCACATGCCCGCCATCATGTACAATGAACCGACAACGATATTGACACGAGCTCTGCCTCGCTTTTTTGTTTTCTCCGCCGATGTGTTTGTTCCAAAGCCTTGGAGGGCAACCCGATCTTGACTAGAGGCTCTTGCATTATGTCCCCGATTACTGTCAGACCGCGCGAGTACACCGGCGGCGGTATTGTTGTTTGGGTTCTGATCGATCGAATTGGAAGGTGATGTCAAGCTGCGCGAAGGAGGCCTTGAAGAACCGTCTTCCCCAGGCGGTGGACTGCTCACGTCTCGCGGCGTGCCGTATCCGGAACCAGAGGCGGACTTGCTGTCTGCATCTCGCATCCAAGAGACTCGCTGAAGAGAGCGGGCTGTCTGACCAGGCGTGGGTATACTAGGCGAAGCTTGCATGGCCTGTACGTATGTAGATAGTTCGCGCAGGAAGCGAACTGCCAAGCCGTGCATTGCATTTGTGAGAGACGGATGGCCTCTTTCGAGAGCCTGTTCAACAAAGGCTGCATTATCCGATGTCCCCAGACCCTCATCTTCTCCTTCTTGCAGCACAAGCAAATGCCTGTGCACTACACGTGGGTGCCTCTCTCGCAGAAAGTCGGTGGCAGCCTTAAGCTCCGTTCGTGCTTCCTCCTCATCCTCTCCCAGCCCTCCCACGACACCAACCACAAGCAGTGGCTCCCTGAAGATATCATATGGGCTAAGGTTCAGGACGGCCTCGCTGACACTGCTTGTGGAATAATTTAGCAGCAAACAGCCTTGCTCGAACTTTCGAGGTGAAAGCAAGAAGTTGGAGTCTCCGGCGTGATCCTTGAGATTCTTGTACTGAATTATTGCAGTCTCATCCTGCAATCGTCGAACGAAGCGCAGGAAGCTGTCGCGCTCAATGCGCCCTACTGGCAGCACGAGCACCCGAACGTGCGCCGCTGCTACTGGTGAAAAGCGGTCCATTGCCACGAACACAGCGCTGCATCATGGCATTTTTCTCGTGGAGGTCGTTGGGCGTCCAGAGCGATCGTGACGGTCGTGGACTGATCTTGTAAAAATCGAAGTGCGTGGCTGTTTGGCAATATATAGCGATAATAGGGGACCCTGCCCATGTTTCGCCCAGCAGTGACAGCACGCCCACACGCGAGCTCCATAGCGCAGTCCGACTGCCGACGTCTCTTTACGAGAGGAGCAAGTACACGCGGAGCGCGGTGCGAGCCGAGATTTCGATCGGGACGGCGCGGCGGGGCAGCCGCGGAAGCAAATCCCGCCCGCCGCCCGCCGCTGCCGTGGGCTGGCAGTTCTGGCCCTGCCTCGTTGCGCTTTTCCTCGCTACACGGCGACACCTGACCCGCATCTCATCCTTCGCGCGCCTGCAATCCGCGATCATGGCGTCTTAAGCGACGGCAGCATATCTCGGCCGGCGCACTAGATGGAGAAACTGCACCCTTCTCCGGCGACTTGTCACTGGACGCCGCGATGAGAGCGCCTACACCAGACTCCGCTTTCTTCACAACGCCACGCCTCGTCTGAGCAAAGGCCCTGGATGATCGTCGCCCGCGTCCGAACGGCTATGAGATTGATCCTGCACCGCTGTCTGGTCGACCTCTACCGACCCTCTTGATTTGTTCTTCCTGCTATATGGACGAAAAGGATGTCTGGGGCACGCCCGAGTGGAGGCCATTGTCGAGTTTGGGCTCCGGAGGCCCATACTCGGCATCCAACTCACGTCGTGGTAGCCTCGACGCCGGCTTCTCCTCTGGCTCCGCCCATCACGACGGACTGGCCTGGGAAACCAATACGTGCGACATGTTGATAGATTCTCTGGAGACCGAAGGACCCCTCCAGGCTGCGCTTCAAAGGACTAAGGACGTTTTTCAACGACACGCAAAGTGGTTTACGCAAGCAGGGCTCGCAAAGCTCCTGCAGACTGCTCTTTTACGTACTGCAAACTCCAGGGCTACTGTTGATCTGTATGCTGCGCTGGAATTCATCGATTCAATTGGCACATTTGCCGTCATGCCGCCGGAGAGCATTTTCCCCGCCGTTCGCTTCATCGCATACACGTACTACCAAGGCACGCGAATGAACAAGCACAAAAGTCTGGCCGACAAAGCTTGGACTGTCTGTCAGCATATGCTTCAGAGCCACCTCAACCAACAAGTGATCGGCGCCATTCTGGATATATTACGCTTTGCTCAACAGTACCAGAGTAAGGCTGAATTTGCTGCTGCATCGGGTGCATTGAGGTTGATAGAGGAGAAACTACCACTGGGTGATCGCACCGAATCTCGACCTCCGTTCGTGCCGGTCTTCCAGCTTTTGCCCTGTCTAGGCACAGTCGCACAGGGTAGCGATGAAATTCTTAAGGAACAGGTCTTCAACATTTTGAGCAGAATTTTCAACGAAGAGTTGGCGGTGTCAGAAGTAAGGCTTACCTCGAGCTGGAATGTGTGCATTGATGTGCTTGAGATTTGCTACAGCTCTGCGCAAAACGAAGACACACGGGCTATCCTGGAACATGTTGCAAAACATTCAGCACATTTCGAAAGGAGTGTTCTCGAGAAGGTTGCATTTGTCTTCATCAAAGCCGGCCAGCCGCTCACTGAGCCTATGCTTGAAGCGTTGCTCAGCGCCCCATTTGCATCTTCGCCTGCAGAAGTGCCTCCGCTCATCCAGCATAAAGAGCTGTTCGAGCTACTTTGTCGTACCCAGGAGCCCGAGCACCATAAAGCCCTTCAGAGATTGCTAGCATTGCATTTAGGATCAATTATATACTCGGAAGGCGACTTGGCATGGGAAAGCCTGGTCGACATGTGTTCAGCCCAAGCTCTTCGCGACACCTGTACCACCCAAGCTGCGATATTGTGCACCGGGGCTGTCGGAACCATTTTCCATCGCGCGTTTGCGTATCCTCAGAAATCCGACCGCTTGACACGGACCATCAAGAAGCTCGTCGAGGTAACCACAGACATCGCAACTTCTGCCTTCACCGCGGAGGCGCGAATGGTCGCGTTGAGGGTGCTCTCGCGCTTGCGTGCTGCTGTGGACGGCGCAGTTCATCTTGCTGGAGACGATGGGCTTGACAACGTCCCTCCATCCCCAACAGTACCCAACGAACAAAAGGCTGTCGATTTGCCCTTGGACAAGTGGATGGACCAGCTCATCGCGCTGATCGACGGTCATGCCACGAGTCAGGATCAGCACTGCCTCAACTTTGTGCTGGCCACTCTGCCGGAGCAGCTCAGCAACCTATCTCTCTTCTATAAGCGGCCGCAATATCCTAAGCAGCTTTATCAAATCGCATGCGCTCGGCTTGGTTCTGGAGGTGGCCCACACGCTGCTTCGTTTGTACATTTGCTCACCACACTAATCAGCTATCGCAGCTTGCTCTCGTCGCAAGAAGAGCGACAAATGGTTGCCGTGTTCA